>RXON01001920.1:0-28528 GCA_009667805.1 Leptobrachium leishanense | reverse complement strand
TAATTAATGCAGCATATGAATCCTACAAGAAAAGAGAAGTGAAGCGCACAGTTGCTCACGTGGTTGAACAAGACGAACATATGTTGCTTCTTTGTTAGGACGTGGTCAGACAAGCGTTTTGCAGAGTGGAAGGAATGTCCGTGAGAGTGTATGTTCCTTCCACTCTGACGCCCGTCTGGCCACCTCGCGCTCCTTGGAGGATCGCTCTTTGCAGCCCTGTCGAACGCGAGGCATAGCGCATTGATGGAGAGGCTTTCAGAACATCCGCAGCACGCTGTCACTTTCCACGTCCCAGCCAGGCCCCCTGGTGGTGAGAGCAATCCAGGTCAGCTCGGGTGGGTTTCTGGGCTAGCCAGTTCAGGCTATTCGTCGCTGGATACCCTGTGGCTGATTGGCCTGTGGTCACATGACCTGCCCTGCTCCATATATATGGCCAGCAGTGCATCAGCTCCCTGCTCCTAGATGAGTCTTTATTTACTGTGTGTCGGATATTGTGATATTTGTTTTGCTACCCTGTGTTTGACTATTGGCTTGTATTCTTGACTATTCTCTTGTCTAATCCCTATACCCTGTATTCTGTTATTCCTGTGTACCGACCTCCGCTTGTCTGACCTGCTCTTCTGGTTCATGATTCCTGGCATAAGGCTGACAGTCTACTCTGGTATTTAGACCTTCTGGCATTCTCTGACTACTCTTAATTATTCCGGTTTATATTCGGTGTGTCCTGTTTTCTTGTCTTTGTGTATTTGTCCAGCTGCATATTACAGTCTGTGTTAGTGGTCAGTTTAAGGACCTCATTCTAATTTAGGGTTCTGTGTTTGCTGCTGGGCGTTTCCTATTATTGTCTCTTGCCTTCCCGTTGTTGTTGTGGTGGTGTTTATTCCTTGCCCTGTATCCTTCATAGATTTAGAAGGCCACCATAAGGACCTTTCCCCAGTGCAGGGTTTCCTCTCGTGTGCGTATTCTAGTTCTGTCATTTGTGTCCAGTATCCACGTATATTCTGTGTGCTGTATTCTGCATCATGCAGCCAGCAGCAAACCTGCAGTATAAAGGGCTCACCATGGCTCCAGCCTGGTGCCCCCGTGACACACGCCCGCTGTAGCGCGTGCAATTCGTGCGAGTGCTACAGCCTGTGGCCAGCCCTGTTGAAGTGTCACAACGCTGCAATGGACGCCAGGAGGCACGTCAGTACGAGTGCACATAGTGCACTTGTCTGACCCCTGCCTAAATTGGACCAGTTCATGGCTTACATGGCCTCAAAAAATGCAGCCAGTACTGCAATAAAAATACCAGCCGGTACCAAAACAATCCCATAGGTTTCAATGTTACAAAAGTCCCTGTTTTTATTAAATCTTTATTAAACTGTTTACCTTCCTCTCTTGCAGCAAGAAGTCTCTTCATTTACTTTTTAGGATTTTTTAGGCATTTTTCAGTGAAATTTTAAGGTTTCACAATATATTTTAAAGTAATAAATTGGTGGAAAGGTTTTTTTTTCTTTGCCGAACGCAGCTGTATTATTTTCTTACAGTCCGTCTGCATTCAGCAATGAATTGAATATGTTGTTTCAGAACCATGGAGAGCTGGGGGGGGGGGTTTACGGAGCTATGGCTTGGAGCTATCTTTGGTCCAGAAACATAGGGGGTTATTCAGAGAGCACCGAAATGTTGCTGACTCTCTTGTTCCTTGCATTTCGGGGGAATCAAATTTCCCCACCCAGCAGTGAATTCAGCATTTAATGCAGGGACCCGGAGTGCAGGGAAAGGAATCTCGAAAATCCACTGCAAACCACTGACAACTTGCAGAAAACCCACCGAACACCTGCCGAAAGATGCATCCGATATGATCCAAAGTATCAGGTCACTTGAACTGCTGCAAAAATACACGTCGAACACATCCAGAAAAAGCCGCCGAGCCACTGAACACACTGCAGTTCAGCCACCGGAAAAAGGACAATATTTTTACATTGAAACCTATGGGATTCTCCTGTTTAAACCTGGCGAACTGAACCACCGAAAATCAGGGCATTTCACTGACATAAAATTTCACCAAAAATCCAGAAAAATGACCAAAAAAATAATAAAATGGCTTTTTGCTGCAAGTGAAAAAAATAAACCAATGTCGAGAAAACTTCCTTTCGGCGATAACATATCGTAGCGAAGTTTCAATCTGTAAGAGAAATTGGAACTAAACAGATTATTTATTATTATTGTCATCATTAATATAGCGCCAACAGTTTCCGCAGCGCTTTAAAATAACCAAAGGGAACGAAATGCATACAAACGGACATACGATGGAAACAAGAGGTGTAGAGGGCCCTGCTCTTAGGAGCTTACAATCTAGAGGGATTGGGGGTTGAGGAAGACAAGGAATTGCACTAGATAGCAGGATCATTAGTGCAAGTGGTTTGGGAATGGGGGGTCATACAAGCGGCTTCAATCATGTGTGAGTAGGTGAGCAGAGGGATGAGTTGCATCAGTGATGTGGTACAATAATCTGAAGAGGTGGGTTTTGAGGGATTTCCTGAAGGCCTGAAGGTCAGGGGAGAGTTTGATAGGACGAGGCAAGTCATTCCAGAGGACCGGAGCTGCCCTTGAAGTCTTGGAAGCGAGAGTTGGCAGTGCGTATGTAGACCGATGACAGGTGGAGATCAGCTGCTGAACGGAGTTGTCTAGATGGGACGTGCTTGCGGAGTAACGAAGAAATGTAGGAAGGGGTTAAGTTATGGAGTGATTTGAACGTGAGCGTCAGTATTTTAAACTGTATCCTGAAACGTACAGGAAGCCAGTGGAGGGACCGGCAGATTGGGGAGATAGAGGAAGCCAATGGAGGGACCGGCAGAGGGGGGAGGTAGAGGAAGCCAATGGAGGGACCGGCATAGGGGGGAGGTATAGGAAGCCAATGTAGGGACCGGCAGAGAGGGGAGGTACAGGAAGCCAATGTAGGGACCGGCAGAGAGGGAAGGTACAGGAAGCCAATGGAGGGACCGGCCGAGGGGGAGGTACAGGAAGCCAATGGAGGGACCGGCAGAGAGGGAAGGTACAGGAAGCCAATGGAGGGACCGGCCGAGGGGGAGGTACAGGAAGCCAATGGAGGGACCGGCAGAGTGGGGAAGTATGTGAGGTGCGTTTAGTGAGAAAAATAAGCCTGGCCCCTGCATTCGTTAGAGATTGCAAAGGGGCGATACGGGAGTTGGGGCCAATAAAGAGCGAGTTGCAGTAGTCAAGTCGTGAAATGACAAGAGCATGAAGCAGCACTTTTGTGGTATCTTGTGTGAGAAAGGGGCAGACACGGGCAATGGTTTTGAGTTGAAAATAATAGATTTGGTCACGGTCTGGATGTGGGAAGAGAATGTTAGGTCAGAGTTAAAAGTGACACCGCGGCAACGAGCTTGGGGTGTTGGGCTAATGAGCGTCCATTTACTCGTAGAGAGACAGGTGGTATTGGGTTCTTCTTGGAGGGAGGAATGACGAGAAGTTCAGTTTTGGCAAGATTGAGATAATCTAATGGAAAATAAATCGCTTTAGAAGTCCAATATTTATGTTGATACCATTTCCAAGCTATAAAACTGTCATGCCTCAGCCCTGGGAACCTGCTATGACCAGTCTGGCTTTCCATTCTCTGCCTGTCTGTATCACTCAAGGGTTAATTCCTGCTCGAATCTGGTGTGTGGTGTGCATAAAACCTGGACACACCCTTCTCTCAGGGCTCTCTCATTTTGTGTTCCCTGCCCTTTACTTGTGAGGAGTTGTGAGCCGCCTCTCCCTGAGTCTGTCTATTCCCAACATTCCTCTGTACTGTTATTCTAAGTGTTCCTTATTCATCTGCCTGCGTTACATCAAGAACTTTTGCGAAAAGCTCCTGGTTCCAGCCCTGTGGATCTTGTCAGCAGTGGACACTGCATAGCCCACTATCCCTGGCGTATCCAGACTACTCCTGTGGCTATCTGTGTTCAAGGTACCTTTTGTGAAGAGCTCCTGGTTCCAGCCCTGTGGATCTTGTTAGCAGTGGACACTGCCTAGCCCACTATCCCTGGCGTATCCAGACTACTCCTGTGGCTATCTGTGTTCAAGGTACCTTTTGCGAAGAGCTCCTGGTTCCAGCCCTGTGGATCTTGTTAGCAGTGGACACTGCATAGCCCACTATCCCTGGCGTATCCAGACTACTCCTGTGGCTATCTATGTTCAAGGTACCTTTGTGAAGAGCTCCTGGTTCCTACTTGGGGAACACTACCTAGCCCACTATCCCTGGTACAGCAGAAGAGACTACCTTTGTGAAGAAGGACTTGTCTATTTGTTTTCAGTATTCTGCAAGTGTATATAAGACTGTTGCTGTGTGCTTACCTTGAGAATACACTTAATATACTTATACTGCTTCCCGTGTCTGCCTGATTTGCTCTCCCCCAGCGCCTGGGAAAAATAACATAAGGCCACGCCATGACTCCATCCTGGCGCGAGCCTGACAAAAACAATGAAGTAGAGCGCCGCAAATCAGAGAAGCATAAGCACTTTGAATCAGAACTGAAAGTAACCTTGAAGCGAAAGTGAAATCCAGCATACGCACGCGGGCAAATGCAACACAGAGGTGGAACGCAATCAACTTCCGGGTCTTTCCCGACGCATGCGCAGAAGAATCGCGCCGACGCTGATGAAATTTAAACTGGAAATAAAAGACACCTTAAACCATGCACAGACTGAAGAGGCCGATAGAGGATCGGCGAAACGCGTCTCTGTACCTTTTTTTATTGTTTTATTACAAGTTTATTCAGTTTTATTTATTTTACATAAATATTTGGGAATTTTATTTCTGCTCAAGCTCTGGTTATTTGTGGTGAAGGGAGAGAACGGAAAAGGAGATTCAGTGCTCCTCGATGACACTGACCGCCCAGAAGCTGGTGTCTGGACATAGACACCGTTACATGTCAGTACCATTCCATCTGCCTATTACATTTACATGTATCAAGGGTGATCTGCGCAATCCGTCTGCTCGAATCTTTTTAACTGGATTCTCTAAGGAATTAGACGATTTGTGTACTAGAAACTTCTGTTTATATGTAATATAAGTCACATTAATATCACTGCGCCGTAAGGAGCTTTTCTCTGCTTTGGTTTCATATTTTGGGTATTTAATAGGTTGTGAATACCCCACACTTCCACATTTGTCAGCACACACCATTCTGGAAAACAATTTATAACACAATGTTTTATTACTGTATTGGCACTAATTGTAGGACACACCCACCCCCCTTTTGAAAAAAATAAACGGTTAAAGAAATATTTAATAACGCGAATATATATTTACATTGAAACCTATGGGGGAAAAAGCCTCGTTTCTTTAAAATGAATTAGGAAACTTAAAATTTCACCCAAAAAAATCCTGAAAAATGCCAAAAAAATAAACAAACAAAATGACTCTTTGAAAGTGAAAAAAAAGAAACAATTTAAGAAATACTTAATAAAAATGGGGATTTCTTTTAACATTGAAACCTATAGGCGAATCCTTTACGTTTCAATATTAAAAAAAAAAATCATTATTCATAGAGGAACACGTGACATATATAATATTATATAATGCACCAATTAATGAACAGAAATTAAAAAGATCCTGGAAAGTAACTTATTTATTTCATATCAGTATCATCAGATCCCGCCCATATATTGAAAAGTCACAATAAAAGTAATGCACTAATATGTCTTTAATTGTTATGGGCCGATCCATGCTTTTGAATAAACCATCTCTCTGACATGGATGTCAGCCCCGATATATGGGATCCGATCGTAACACAAACAGGGTTATTCAGAGAAAGGTGAAAACCAGGAAAACTGGAGGAGAAGAGAACAATCTAGACCAAATAGCCGATTTGGAAAGTGAGATAAATGGGAGAATTTTTCTGGTTTGGCTACTTGGACCTAGAATTTTCACATCTCCAGTCATTCTCCTGAGTTTCACCTTTCTCTGAATAACCCCCAAAGTCTCTTATTAGTAGCCCAATTATTATTCAGTGACAACTATAGAAAACGACTACTTCCCATATTAAGTCTAATTATTCACAGGGGTTTAGATATACGCACCGATCCGTGCAAACTGACGAACGAGGAGAATCAGAAACACAAAGGTTATGAATACGCAAAGATGCGCTCCAAGAAAGGAACGCAAGAGAACATCCGAGTATTTCAGTGCACGCGCAGGACAACTTCATGGACGCAACTGACAACGAAAACGAAAATAAAAGGAAGAGAGAAAGATCGAAATTTACAGACTGAGGAGGCCGATAGGACATCGGCGAAACGTGTCTCTGTACACCAGCCTATTTTATAAAACGATTGCTTTATGATTTTATATCTTTTAAACACAAAGCTGCATATACTGCATATATTTTTATTCTTGCTCCTGTCCTGATTATTCACCGCGGAGGAGATTCAGTGCTCCTTTATGACACTGACTGCCGCCTTATTACTAGTGTCTAGTCATAGACGCGGAAAAATGTGAGTAGTATCTCATCTCTTTTACACATCTGAAATATCTAAGGATAATCTGCGCAATCGTATGTATATTTTTTCGTTTGAGGTGTGTACACACCAAGAACAGGATTGAAACAATCTCCCGCACAGCCACAGCCTTTTATCAAGCAGAGGGAAGGAGGTTCATCATTTCCATCCAAAAAGAGGAAAAATGTTACATTTTATTTATTTTCCTCTAAAGATTTTAAAACGACAGATTTTCCTATGACCACTAGATGGCATCAGAGGTCAGAGATACTATCCCCAACGTTCTAGACAATGTTTCCATATCTGCTTTAAGGACATATTCATTCCTCACCACTAGATGGCATCAGAGGTCAGAGATACTATTTCCAACGTTCTAGACAATGTTTCTGTAACAGATCAGCTACGCTGCAGGGGTAGCTCCGTCTGCGGCACCGAGTCTTGCTGGAGAGCTTAGCCGGGTAGCGAGCTAGCAAGGTGGGAGAGAGATTGGCAGCGGTCCCTGGATGGTCTGGAAGTGAAGGATTCAGTGATTATGCCTTCCCAAATACTAGTCGAGACGCAGTATAGGTTGTAGATCAATCAGAGTGTATTTAGAATGGGAACAGACAGTGCTTATATACAAAATACAGCCATGCACATTCAGACTTCCCGCCCACCCCAACAGTTCTGATTGGTTGGTTCCAAGACCACTGCAGGCTTCTTTCAGGTCCTCTTCAGTCTTCACTTTGGTCCACTGGTTGTATGCAGATGAAGTCTTGACCCCACAGTGACCACATACAGTGATGTACATAACCCATTGTAAAGGGAATCAGATAGTGGGTGGCTGAGACAATGTGACTCACAACCTTTCAGACAGGTAAACAGATAACAGATATCCAAAGAGAAAGCACTTTTTCATAATCCACAAATTACTCAAACCTATTGTACATTCTATACAAAGGAAAGCATTTGCCACTAGCGGCAGGTAGAATCTTTAAAAAAAACACATTTAACTAAAGAAATATAAGTCTATTTAAAACTAAAAATGAGCAATTGACAATACATTTAAAACCACACAATATAACTGAGCATAAAGTATATTGGAGTTTGAAGCGTGGTGCGCTACGTCAGTGACGGATACATTGTAGCAAGCATGTACTCCGTGGTTACTAGCAGGATGGTGCTGGGGAAAACATGATTAATTAGAAGTCTAGCAACAGTTTTACACTAAATCTAACAAAGGAAATTAGTTTCTATAAATAAAGGGTAAACGAAATATAACAAAATAAGAATGAAATTAAACTAAATAAATCCTGTGGTGGCTGTTCCGTCACAGTTTCCATATCTGCTTTAAGGACATATTCATTCCTGACCACTAGATGGCATCAGACGTCAGAGATACTATTCTCACGCGCAGCCCCCACTCTCTGGAACGCTCTCCCTCGTACTGTCAGACTTTCCCCTAATTCTCTTCCTTCAAACGCTCCCTGAAAACATTCCTATTTAGGGAAGCCTACCACCCAACTCACTGACGCAACCATCAATCACTCTCACCTTACAGTCCTCTCCTCCTGTTTCCAACCCCAACCCTCCCAGATTGTGAGTTCCTACGGGAATAGGGCCTCATCTCCTCCTGTACTGTTTGTCAAATGTTGTTCAATGTATTGTAACCCTGTCTGTACTGTGCTTATTGTACAGCGCTGCGGAATATGCTGGCGCTTTATAAATAAAGAATAATAATAATACTATTCCCAACGTTCTGGACAATGTTTCCATATCTGCTTTAAGGACATATTCACTCCTGACCACTAGATGGCAGAAGTACCTAGATCTAGATTGAATTTCATGTTGTTTAAACCCTAAAAAGGACACATTTATCTTGGTTACTAAAGGGTTAATACATTTGGTTTGACCCGTGGCACAGGTATAAATTAAGGATTGTGTTAGAGCAAATTGTATATGTAACACAAAGATACAATTGTACAATCACTCTGATAATGATGCTATTCTTCTAATGTCTTTACGATGTGAGGGAGTTTCTCTTTTCTGTCTGTTTTATTTATATTTGGGTAACCGAGAGGTTGTAGATCCCTCACACTCCCCACATTGGCTGCAATATCTTTCCAGACACTGCGCATATTGAACACATTGTTCTCTATGTTACACACACTGGCGTTACCCAAAGGACACTTACACCAGCTCTTAAAAAAATCCCTGTTTTTATTACTTTGAAATCATTTTGTTCTGTTTTTTTTCCATTCTGGGTCATTTTATTAAACGGATTGTAATTTGGGATCAATTCAATATCGAATCAATATCGAATCGAATCACAAAAAATCAAATCCTGCTCAATTGCTGTTAGGATAGATTAGAGGTCAGGGTATACCGGATCAATTTCGTTATACACCGATTCGTTGAATTTTGGATGAAATCGATTTGTTATTTTGGAAATACGAAATTCACTAATTCGTGTTTCGGAAGTAACAAATTCAGACTCATTACGAAACGAATGCACACCTCTAGTCCCTGGTGGAGTTACAGGCCGTGGAACACTAATACCGAGTCACGCACACCCAGTATTAAGGAGGGGTATAAACATCCCAACTCTGCACGATCGGTGACACCCAGTCACCTGACCATCAACATGAGCATTTATGAGCCTAACCAGCTCCACCTCACTGTGCCAATGTCCACCTCTCCTGGAGACCTCTGGCCTCATGTAGACAAAGTATCTGTCCAGACTGGAGGCGGCATTTTCAGCTCCTGGGCTTTGGATGGGATTTCTGCTGGCTCAATGCATTCCACTGGATCTCTGCAGGGTCCTCCTCATCTAACGGGCTTTGTTTTCCCCAGGAATTCGGCCCAGAGATGTTCAGCTTGTGGCGCGTCTGCTTTCTGTGCACGTTGTTGATATATTCCCATTTTGCTGGCGCAGATGGAAAGAAGAAGAAGAGCGGAGCGGTGCTTCGAATGAGCAAGAAGGCCTTAAATAAAGGTAAGACGTCCAACAGAATCCAACATGGAGGAGCTGAGTCGGGAGCGTTGTCGCCTGACATAAAGCCATTCGTACAGATAGTGTCAGGATGAGGGTCATCGTGTGAAAGCGTCCCAGGCACTATGAGCTTTGTGTTATACATGGTCCTGTGTTAACAATGTGTTGCACAGTGTGATAAAGAAAGCACTAACGTATCGGCGTGATGTCTCATTCCGTGCACGTCTTGTCTTATTTATTGCTGCAGCAAATTCCCCAACATTAATAAAATGTATCTGTTATTTCAGCTGTTTCCAAAAAAGTGACTGGAAGCGTCTCCCAGAACAACTTGCAAATGCCTGCAAAGATGGGCGGAGGTGACCTTGTTGGAGGCTTAGTTGGGGGTCAGATTGGTGGTGGTGGTGGAGGCGGCCTTTTAGGTGGCGGTGGTCCTGGTGGTGGTGGGGGTGGCCTTCTAGGTGGTGTTTTAGGTGGTGGTGGAGGCGGCGGGGGTGGCCTTCTAGGTGGTGTTTTAGGTGGTGGTGGCGGTGGGGGAGGCCTTCTAGGTGGTGGCGGCGGGGGAGGCCTTCTAGGTGGTGTTTTAGGTGGAGGTGGCGGCGGGGGAGGCCTTCTAGGTGGTGTTCTTGGTGGTGGACATGGAGGAGATGGCCTCCTTGGTGGTGTTCTTGGGGGTGGTGGAGGAACTCATGGTGCATCTGGTGGATTGGTCGATCATAGTAACAATGGTCCTCAACCCAATGGAGGTCTTCTCGGAAGCGGTGGATTGGTGGGAGGCTTGCTTGGAGGAGGAAGTCTACTTGGAATACTTGGAAACGGTGGCCTTTTAAACACAGTCCAAGGGATCACAGGGTAAGCCAAGAAATCGCGGTCACTCAGGTAAAACCTCTTTCGCAGAATGTTTAGTCTGACGCACGGCTGCATGGGGCGACGTAGTGACTGGTCTTACCATACACCGAGTCTTGAGGTATTGGGGGGCGGGTAACCTGTCCCTCTTCTTAAAGACTGTGATTCCCAAAACATGACCCATCACTGGCTGCTGGATGAAACTTTGCTTTTGTTTACAATCCTGGAGGAGTCCAGAGGAGAGGGCTTAAAATGGAAACAGGCTGCTCTGTCTGTCCTCCTGTAATTCTTTGGGTGTTATGGTGACCTGTCTCTGCACTGGGTTTGTCAGACATCGTGACATTGTATCAAAGCGGAAACGCTGCGGATGTTTCCAAGTAACTTCACCAGATTTTCCTGTTAATTCTTTATGTAATGAAGGCATTAAGTGCAATGTGTTAATATCGCTGAGAAAGTCATGGCTGGCAGCTCTGGATATACAGTCAGGTCCAGAAATATTGGGACATGGACACAATTGTAACATCTTTGTCTCTATACACCACCACAATGGAGTTGGAATGAAACAAACACAATGTGCTTTAACTGCAGACTGTCAGCTTTAATTTGAGGGTATGTACATCCAACTCAGGTGAACGGTGTAGGACTTACAGCAGTTTGCAGATGTGCCCCCACTTGTTAAGGGACCAAAAGTAATGGGACAGAATAATAATCATAAATCAAACTTTCCCTTCTTAATACTTGGTTACAAATCCTTTGCTGTCAATCACAGCCTGAAGTCTGGAACGCATAGACATCACCAGACGCTGGGTTTCATCCCTGGTGATGCTCTGCCAGGCCTCTTGTCACGGATTCTGGGGCGCCTGGCAGCAGCTTCCTCGCTGCTCGCTGGCCAGGCGCCGAAATATAACGCCACCGGTTGCGCTCACGTGGGACGCCGGGGGGCGGAGCCTGGCGTCTGACGCGGACCCGCCGGGTTTAAAACCCGGCTTCACTTGTGCACCGGTGCCCTGACGTGGTATATCATTCCCGCAGAGCTCTTGTGATTTATTGTATATCCGTGTCTGACCTTTGTTTCTGGCTAAGAACCACCTCTGTGTATGACCCTTGGCATTGGCAAAGAACCACCTCTGTGTATGACCCTTGGCATTGGCAAAGAACCACCTCTGTGTATGACCCTTGGCATTGGCAAAGAACCACCTCTGTGTATGACCCTTGGCATTGGCAAAGAACCACCTCTGTGTATGACCCTTGGCATGGCAACGACTCCTCTAACGGTTCTGCTCCTAACATTGTTACCGGTGTTAGTCTGTGTGTTCTCCAAAGCATACTGCAGACTACCTCTCGTATTGCTAAAGTCCTGGGGAGAACAAACTATTCTAAGACCTTGTATATCTGTCTGGTGTTAACCCTTGTGGGTATTCTGTCTTGTGTACCGAAATCTCTATCTAGTCGTACCGACCACTCAAGGATCGGAAGGGTAGAGAGAGCTGTGCTTATAGGGACCAATATTCTGGTATTTAGGGAGGTTCGTGACATTAGAACAAACTATCCTAAGACCTTGTATATATGTCTGGTGTTAACCCTTGTGGGTATTCCGTCCTGTGTACCGAAATCTCTATCTAGTCGTGCCGACCACTCAAGGATCGGAAGGTTAGAGAGCGTCTTGCATATAGGGACCAATATTCTGGTATTCAGGGGGATACGTGACATTACGTCAGGGCCAATGGATCCCGCAGACCTCTCTATACAGTTGGCACGTATCGCCGCCAGACAAGAAGAGCAGGACCATAGGATGGACCAGTTTGCTCTTGCTCTTCAAACCCTGTTAAATCGGTCCAGTGGAGGAACCACAAGCCCTCCGGACCCAGTAGTGCC
This sequence comes from Leptobrachium leishanense, assembly GCA_009667805.1. NCBI lineage: Eukaryota > Metazoa > Chordata > Amphibia > Anura > Megophryidae > Leptobrachium > Leptobrachium leishanense. The sequence goes on along the minus strand of RXON01001920.1, from coordinate 16,353 downwards.
TATTGTCAGCTCAGCCTCTCCCGACAGAAATAGGCTTAGTATGAAGGCACCATTACGTTATGATGGTACACCAAGTTTATGCCGAGGTTTTTTGACCCAACTTGAGATCTTGTTCGAGAATAACCCAGGGTCCTGTATGTCTGACAAAGCTAAAGTAGGATATCTGATCAATCATTTGACAGAGAAAGCTTTATTATGGGCTACACCCTTGTGGGAAAACAAGAAGCCCATCATTTACGACTATGAGGGTTTTACCTCAGAGCTCAAACGTACCTTTGATCCCTCTAGAAGGGCTACTAATGCGGGTAGATCTTTGTTCCACATAAAACAAGGTAACAGGAGGGTCTCTGACTACGCGATAGATTTTAAAACCCTGACTTCAGAGGTTCTCTGGCCGAACGACGTCCTAACCTTAGCCTTTACGGAAGGTCTGAACGAGGCTTTTATGTTCGAATTAGCTCCTTTGAAATTGCCAGAGACTCTGGATCACCTGATCGATTTTTGTATTGCCATGGATGATCAAATTAGGGAAAGGAGACATCCCAGAGATAGACCTAGAAGGCTCTTGCCTTCCCTACCCCCTTCATCCAGAATTAACGGTACACCAGGTGCCCAGGAAAATGTGAAAACAGATATACCAAGTGCTGAGCCTATGCAGATAGGTAAAACTGGTATATCAGAAGCAGAGAGAGCTCACAGAAAGGAAAAGGGGCTCTGTTTCTATTGTGCAGGGGCAGACCATTTCCGCCTTCAATGTCCTCAGAGACCTAGGGGTGGTAGGGGTGAGAGTGGCAGATCGAACCAAAGACCAGCCAATACCCAGGTTATAGGGTCTCTTTATGCCTCCTTTGTGAATAACGAAAAAAAAAAATCCAGGATTCTGGTACCAATCTCATTAACATGGGACAGGGTTCACCTTAAGACCGAGGCCTTCTTGGATTCAGGGGCCTCAGGTAATTTTATGGACAAGCATTTTGCTGCTAAATGCCTCATACCCCTGGTTCTCAAAGAGAGGCCTTTAATGGTAGAAGCTATAGATGGAAACCCTCTGTCCTGCCCTCATATTACCCACGACACTATTTTTGTCTGTATGGAAACAGGAGTATTGCATCATGAAAAAATATGTTTCCAGATCATTGAATCCCCTTCATGTCCTGTCGTGCTTGGGTTTCCGTGGCTGGTAAAACACAACCCGGTTATTGATTGGGTCCAAAGAGACATAAAAAACTGGAGCCCTCATTGTCAGTCAAATTGTCTGGGCAAGGTCGACTTAATCGGTAGCCTCAATGTTGCCACAGCCCCTCCTTTATCCACAGAAGTTCCTGACCATTATCTGGATTTAAAGGAGGTCTTCTCTAAGTCTAGGACTGAGGTCCTACCGCCACACCGCCCGTACGACTGTGCTATAAACTTACTCCCCGGTACTATGCCTCCTAGGGGACATGTCTACCCCTTGTCCCAAAAAGAAAAACAATGTTATGGAGGAATACATAAGGGAGAATCTAGACCGAGGATTCATCAGACGCTCCTCCTCTCCTGCAGGAGCGGGTTTCTTTTTTGTCTCCAAAAAAGAGGGAGATCTGCGGCCTTGCATAGATTATAGAGGCTTGAACAGGATAACCATAAGGAACGCATATCCCATACCTCTCATCACCGAATTATTCGATCGATTAAAGGGGGCCAATGTTTATACGAAACTCGATTTACGCGGAGCCTACAACCTAGTAAGGATTAAGGAGGGCCATGAATGGATGACGGCTTTTAATACACGAAGTGGACATTACGAGTATCTAGTGATGCCCTTGGTTTATGCAACGCGCCAGCCATTTTTCAAGACCTCATAAACGATACCTTACGGGAATTCCTGCAAGTGTTTGTTATAGTATATCTGGATGATATCCTGATTTACTCCCCTGATATTGTAACCCATCATGTTCACGTGAGACAAGTACTGAAAAAACTATTGGAGGCCGGGTTGTATTGTAAACTAGAGAAATGTTTATTTGACATAAGAACAGTACATTTCCTTGGCTACATAATAACTCCCGAAGGTTTCCAGATGGATCCTAAAAAACTTACAGCGATCCTAGACTGGCCTCTACCCCAAGGGCTGAAAGCCATCCAGAGGTTTCTAGGATTCACTAACTATTATAGGAGGTTCATTAAAGACTTTTCAGTGCTGGTATCTCCCCTCACGGCTATGACAAAGAAAGGGGTGGGTGCTCAGAAATGGACACCCCAAGCCAGTCAAGCCTTTGAGGCACTCAAACAAGCGTTTACTACTGCCCCTGTTCTCAGACATCCAGATCCGGCTCTGCCGTTCCAAGTGGAAGTTGACGCCTCCGAAATAGGTCTTGGTGCAATATTGTCCCAAAGGGAAGCACCCGACAAACCCTTGCATCCATGCGGCTTCTATTCCCGGAAACTCTCCCCGGCAGAGAGAAACTATGATATAGGAAACAGAGAGTTATTGGCGGTCATATCGGCCTTGGCAGAATGGAGATACCTGCTGGAAGGGTCTAAAGACCCCATCATGATAATTACTGATCATAAAAATCTCACATACATTGGAGATGCCAAAAGATTAAATTCCAGACAAGCAAGGTGGTCATTGTTTCTTTCAAGCTTTAATTATGTATTAACCTATAGACCTGGGTCCAGAAACGTGAAAGCAGACGCTTTATCAAGACAGCATGAGTCCTATGAACATAACATCCAAGATCAGCATCCCATTGTACCCCAAGAAAGGATTATAGCCGCTACCACGATTAACGTCTCGTCTCCCTTGATGAAAAGGCTGCAAACAGTTCAGGGATCAGCTCCTGAGGGGAAACCCCCCGCGAAACTCTACGTACCTGAGAAAGAAAGGGTAGAATTACTAAACGTTTATCATGATAATAAAACCTCTGGGCATATGGGAATTACCAAAACGGTGGCCAGCATCAGTAAGGTCTTCTGGTGGCCCACGTTGCGCCGAGATGTAAAAGATTACATAGCCGTGTGCGAGGTATGCACAAGACATAAAAATCCCAAAACAGCACCCATTGGTCTACTCCAGCCTCTGCCGATCCCAGAACGACCATGGTCACATTTGGCAATAGATTTCATAGTGGAATTACCTGAGTCAAGAGGGAATACAGTAATACTTACTATCATAGATCGGTTCTCCAAGATGGGTCACTATGTTCCTCTTCGTAAACTACCTTCGGCAGCCGAACTGGTGCCTATTTTCATAAACAACGTGGTCCGCATACATGGTATTCCTCTTGGGATTGTCTCCGATAGGGGTACCCAATTTGTCTCCAGATTCTGGAAAGGGTTCTGTAAGAATGTGGGGATAGACTTATCCTTTTCTTCGGCCTATCACCCCCAGACAAACGGAGCAGCAGAACGCGCCAATCAAAACATAGAGAAGTATCTCAGATGTTTTATATCAGAACAACAAGATAACTGGTCAGATCTGCTACCATGGGCAGAGTATGCCTTGAACAGTGCTGTAAATGAATCCACAGGACATTCCCCTTTTTTCACTGTTTATGGGTTCGATCCTCCCGTACTCCCTGCTACGTTTCCAGATACCACAATACCTGCTTTAGACGAACATTTAGCGTCCTTGAGGGAGACTTGGGAGAGAGTTAAAAAGGCACTAGAGAAAAGCAGTGTTATCCAGAAAATTAAGGCTGACAGACGTAGAAGGCAAGCACCTGTGTATCAGGTTGGAGACAGGGTTTGGCTTTCTTCCCAGAACATCAAGCTCTTAGTGCCCTCCATGAAGTTGGCACCTAGATATATCGGTCCCTATAGGATTCTGCGGCGACTCAACCCAGTCTCCTATGCTTTGGCATTGCCCCCCCATATTAAGATACACAATGTGTTCCACGTAAGCCTTTTGAAACCGTTGTTGTGTAACCGGTACACCAAGGCCCGTGCTCCACCTCCTCCTGTCTCTGTGGAGGACGAGGAGGAGTTCGAGGTTAAGGCCATTCTGGATGCCAGGACGTCTAGGGGGTCCTTACAGTACTTGGTCGACTGGGTGGGTTACGGTCCGGAGGATCGTTCTTGGATTCCGGCTGCGGAGGTCCATGCCCCTCGGTTGGTGAAGGCCTTCTATTTGGCGCACCCCCGTGCCCCTGGGGGTCGTCCAGTGGCCGCCCGTTGAGGGGGGGTTCTGTCACGGATTCTGGGGCGCCTGGCAGCAGCTTCCTCGCTGCTCGCTGGCCAGGCGCCGAAATATAACGCCACCGGGTGCGCTCACGTGGGACGCCGGGGGGCGGAGCCTGGCGTCTGACGCGGACCCGCCGGGTTTAAAACCCGGCTTCACTTGTGCACCGGTGCCCTGACGTGGTATATCATTCCCGCAGAGCTCTTGTGATTTATTGTATATCCGTGTCTGACCTTTGTTTCTGGCTAAGAACCACCTCTGTGTATGACCCTTGGCATTGGCAAAGAACCACCTCTGTGTATGACCCTTGGCATTGGCAAAGAACCACCTCTGTGTATGACCCTTGGCATTGGCAAAGAACCACCTCTGTGTATGACCCTTGGCATTGGCAAAGAACCACCTCTGTGTATGACCCTTGGCATTGGCAAAGAACCACCTCTGTGTATGACCCTTGGCATTGGCAAAGAACCACCTCTGTGTATGACCCTTGGCATTGGCAATGACTCCTCTAACGGTTCTGCTCCTAACATTGTTACCGGTGTTAGTCTGTGTGTCTCCAAAGCATACTGCAGACTACCTCTCGTATTGCTAAAGTCCTGGGGAGAACAAACTATTCTAAGACCTTGTATATCTGTCTGGTGTTAACCCTTGTGGGTATTCTGTCTTGTGTACCGAAATCTCTATCTAGTCGTACCGACCACTCAAGGATCGGAAGGGTAGAGAGCGTCTTGCTTATAGGGACCAATATTCTGGTATTTAGGGAGGTTCGTGACATTAGAACAAACTATCCTAAGACCTTGTATATATGTCTGGTGTTAACCCTTGTGGGTATTCCGTCCTGTGTACCGAAATCTCTATCTAGTCGTGCCGACCACTCAAGGATCGGAAGGTTAGAGAGCGTCTTGCATATAGGGACCAATATTCTGGTATTCAGGGGGATACGTGACACCTCTACTGCAACTGTCTTCAGTTCCTGCTTGTTCTTGGGGCATTTTCCCTTCAGTTTTGTCTTCAGCAAGTGAAATGCATGCTCAATGGGATTCAGGTCAGGTGATTGACTTGGCCATTGCATAACATTCCACTTCTGTCCCTTCAAAAACTCTTTGGTTGCTTTTGCAGTATGCTTTGGGTCATTGTCCATCTGCACTGTGAAGCACCGTCCAATGAGTTCTGCAGCATTGGCTGAATGTGAGCAGATAATATTGCCCCAAACACTTCAGAATTCATCCTGCTGCTTTTGTCAACCGTCACATCATCAATAAATACAAGAGAACCAGTTCCAATGGCAGCCATACATGCCCACGCCATGACACTACCACCACCATGCTTCACTGATGAGGTGGTATGCTTAGGATCATGAGCAGTTCCTTTCCTTCTCCATACTCTTCTCTTCCCATCACTCTGGTACAAGTTGATCTTGGTCTCATCTGTCCATAGGATCTTGTTCCAGAACTGTGAAGGCTTTGTTAGGTGTTGTTTGGCAAACTCTAATCTGGCCTTCCTGTTTTTGAGGCTCACCAATGGTTTACATCTTGTGGTGAACCCTCTGTATTCACTCTGGTGAAGTCTTCTCTTGATTGTTGACTTTGACACACACACACCTACCTCCTGGAGAGTGTTCTTGATCTGGCCAACTGTTGTGAAGGGTGTTTTCTTCAGCAGGGAAAGAATTCTTCATTCATCCACCGCAGTTGTTTTCCGTGGTCTCCCGGGTCTTTTGGTGTTGCTGAGCTCACCGGTGCGTTCCTTCTTTTTGAGAATGTTCCAAACAGTTGTTTTGGCCACGCCTAATGTTCTTGCTATCTCTCTGATGGGTTTGTTTTGTTTCTTCAGCCTAATGATGGCTTGCTTCACTGATAGTGACAGCTCTTTGGATCTCATCCTGAGAGTTGACAGCAACAGATTCCAAATGCAAATAGCACACTTGAAATTAACTCTGGGCCTTTTATCTGCACATTGTAATTGGGGTAATGAGGGAATATCACACACCTGGCCATGGAACAGCTGAGAAGCTAATTGTCCCATTACTTTTGGTCCTTTAACAAGTGGGAGGCACATCTGCAAACTGCGCTTACTCCAATTATACCGTGTGAAACTAAACACAATTAGAAGTTTGTTTTTTTATCAATGGCCATTATAAGACTAAAGCTCGCCCGCCAGCGTCAAGGCACCTCTATAAGGGCGAATCCTATCCAAAATGAAACCAAAAGGTGCCTTGACGCTGGCGGGCAAGCTTTAGTCTTATAATGGCCATTGATAAGAAACCAAACCTCTAATTGTGTTTAGTTTCACACGGTATAATTGGAGTAAGCGCAGATGACTTTTTTTCTTTGTTATGTTTTACACATGTTGTTGGGCTGGATGCATTTGGTGGTTGCAGCCACCCCATCGGGGAATAGACGCGACCCCACCCCTCCTGCACTACATCTGCAAACTGCTGTAAGTCCTACACCGTTCACCTGAGTTGGATGTACATAGCCTCAAATTAAAGCTGACAGTCTGCAGTTAAAGCACATTGTGTTTTTTTCATTCCAACTCCATTGTGGTGGTGTATAGAGCCAAATATGTTAGAATTGTGTTGATGTCACAATATGTCTGGACCTGACTGTATACTGGAATAACAGGACCTCTCCCGGCGTGGGGCAGTGCAGAGTTTCCCAGGGCAGTGCAGCGTCTCCTGGCGTGGGGCTGGTGCAGTGTCTCCTGGCGTGGGGCAGTGCAGTGTCTCCTGGCGTGGGGCTGGTGCAGTGTCTCCTGGCGTGGGCGGTGCAGTGTCTCCTGGCGTGGGGCAGTGCAGAGTTTCCCAGGGCGGTGCAGCGTCTCCTGGCGTGGGGCTGGTGCAGTGTCTCCTGGCGTGGGGCGGTGCAGTGTCTCGCAGGGTGGTGCAGCTTTTTCATTGATTATCCGTGAAATGCGTTTCCTGTAACCTTTTCATACCAAGCTGTGGGGATTGTTTTTGTGACGTTTGAGTCAAGAAGGGGGAGGTCGCCTTGATGGATCAGAGAGAAGCTATATTGAGCCCGGGCACTGCCCAGCTCTGAAACATGTGACTGCAAGTCTCTCTTAGCACCCCATGCTCTCCGTATTGTGGGGTTCACACTCTAATATGACGTGTCATGGCATCTGGGAAGCTCCTTTCCCCCCTAATTTCCAGGTTCGAGACGTTGGGCAGCAGATAATGTGGCGGACATACTGACGAATGAATCCAAGCCATGTCTCCGAGGGACCATGAGACGACACAATAAAACACAGATTATTTGCTCGGTAAAGTCTGAGCGCAGACACTTTGCTCACCCGGACCAGGCTCAGGAGATGTTACAGGGAGGAGAAGGCTAAAATACCAGAATAAACCCATATGGTTTGTGTTTTGGGACACAAGTCGGGCAGACTGGCGAGGGTTAAAGCCAAAAACACTCTAATACCAGAAAAGTGAACGTTTAAAGAAGTGTTTTTTTGTATTTTGGGATGATTCCGCTCTGCCGCAGAATTAAGCCGTGGCGGCCATGTTTGTGTGATTTGTATTGCTCGTCCATCGCCTCTCACGTGATTTATTCGCCCTTTGTTCAGGTTGAGGATCGTCGATCTCACGCTCCCGCAGATTTCTTTGCACCTGCTGCCTGGAATCGGCGTCCACCTGAATTTATACACCAAGGTTGCCATCAATGGGAAAAGGTAGCACTTTGCTCGGCTCGACTCTCCTTCCATGATACCTTATGGTGGTGACTTGAGGACTGTCCGTGCGGTCAGCCGGCGATCCGGAGGCCAAACATGCGGATTCGGATATTTCCACAAGAGGCTTAAATCTCCGTTTTGTTATTGAATTTATTTAATAGTTCTTAACCATCTTTTATTGTAGCGTGAGCGCTTCCACCAAAACATTTATACCAGACCGTGGCGTGACGCCCCACCAAAACATTTATACCAGACCGTGGCGTGACGCCCCACCGAAACATTAAAACCTGAGCATGGCGTGACGCCCCACCGAAACATTAAAACCCGAGCATGGCGTGACGCCCCACCAAAACATTAAAACCTGAGCATGGCGTGACGCCCCACCGAAACATTAAAACCCGAGCATGGCGTGACGCCCCACCGAAACATTAAAACCTGACCGCGGCGTGACGCCCCACCGAAACATTAAAACCCGAGCATGGCGTGACGCCCCACCGAAACATTAAAACCCGAGCATGGCGTGACGCCCCACCGAAACATTAAAACCCGAGCATGGCGTGACGCCCCACCGAAACATTAAAACCCGAGCATGGCGTGACGCCCCACCGAAACATTAAAACCTGACCGCGGCGTGACGCCCCACCGAAACATTAAAACCCGAGCATGGCGTGACGCCCCACCGAAACATTAAAACCTGAGCATGGCGTGACGCCCCACCGAAACATTAAAACCTGACCGCGGCGTGACGCCCCACCGAAACATTAAAACCTGACCGCGGCGTGACGCCCCACCGAAACATTAAAACCTGACCGCGGCGTGACGCCCCACCGAAACATTAAAACCTGGCCGCGGCGTGACGCCCCACCGAAACATTAAAACCCGAGCATGGCGTGACGCCCCACCGAAACATTAAAACCCGAGCATGGCGCGACGCCCCACCGAAACATTAAAACCCGAGCATGGCGCGACGCCCCACCGAAACATTAAAACCTGAGCATGGCGTGACGCCCCACCGAAACATTAAGGCTAGGGTCAGACTAACGCATTTTTCACGTTGTCCGTGAAAATGTGCGTTCGAAGAATGGACGTATTTTTTCACGGAATACGCAATAGCGGTCATACTATGCGCAGTTTCATCCGTGATTTTGTACGGATCATCAATAAAACCCTTTTTGCGTCTGGACGTTATGTTGGCCGGACATTAGCAGCGTCTGACGTCTCCTTATCACACACACACGCCGCTAGCGGACGCAGCGCACTCTGTACGTCAGTACTAGTGGTTTAACGTTCTCGAAAAAATGCGTTCATTTTCCACTTGCGTTGCACAGCCGGACTTTTGTGCGACCGTACTTCGTATATTGGCCGTCATTGCCCGGCATCTGCTGCTTGTGCGGCCGTGATTAAGTGCGCCAGAACGCACGTTCGCACTGCCTCAGTCTGACCCTAGCCTAAAACCCGAGCATGGCGTGACGCCCCACCGAAACATTAAAACCTGAGCATGGCGTGACGCCCCACCGAAACATTAAAACCTGAGCATGGCATGACGCCCCACCGAAACATTAAAACCCGAGCATGGCGTGACACCCCACCGAAACATTAAAACCTGAGCATGGCGTGACGCCCCACCGAAACATTAAAACCTGAGCATGGCGTGACGCCCCACCGAAACATTAAAACCCGAGCATGGCGTGACACCCCACCAAAACATTAAAACCTGAGCATGGCGTGACGCCCCACCGAAACATTAAAACCTGACCGCGGCGTGACGCCCCACCGAAACATTAAAACCTGACTGCGGCGTGACGCCCCACCGAAACATTAAAACCTGACCGCGGCGTGACGCCCCACCGAAACATTAAAACCTGAGCATGGCATGACGCCCCACCAAAACATTAAAACCTGAGCATGGCGTGACGCCCCACCGAAACATTAAAACCTGACCGCGGCGTGACGCCCCACCGAAACATTAAAACCTGACCGCGGCGTGACGCCCCACCGAAACATTAAAACCTGACCGCGGCGTGACGCCCCACCGAAACATTAAAACCTGAGCATGGCATGACGCCCCACCAAAACTGGGAACGCCGACGCCTTCCTGTTTCCTCCAAATCACTTGCCTTGATTCCTCTTTCCAGTCTTTTAGGATTCCTCGACATCCTGGTGGAAGTTAATATCACCGCTCGCACCCGGCTCACTCAGGAGGCCTCTGGGGTCCCCCGACTGGTGATTGAAGACTGCCAGGCCCTGCTCGGGGGGATAAACATCCGGCTGTTACGAGGGTGAGATCGGCAGGCCCTGTTTTGCAAAGAGAAATGCTTAGTAGGAGTTAAAATGGTCCGTATCCATAGAAATGCTCTGTGCGGCAGAATATCCTTTCATGGATAAGAGTTTTAAGACGTTTTCGCCTTTAGTGCGAATTTTATTACATGCTTTCATTCCATTAATAAGAAATTTCCTTTCTTCTCTCCTCCTTACCTTCCAATTAATACTTCCTCCCTTCCACCACCTCCATCCTTCCCCCACCTCCATCCTTCCCCTTAACCTCCATCCATCCTTCCATTCCACCTCCATCCATCCTTCCGCTCCACCTCCATCGTCCACCCCCCACTTCCATCATTCCCCCGTGTCCTTTCTCTTCTCCATCATTCCCCCACCTCCTTACATTTCACAGGTTGCTTTCTGGAATCTTGGATGGACTGATCAGTAACATCCTTCGAAATGTTCTTCCTGGCGTGGTGAGCTTTGTATCCTGTGTAATTCTTAGACACCGTATGTCAATCAGGCTGATTTAGTTCAAAAACCACAACAATGCCAAATTAGTTCCACCACGTCCCTGTCCAGGGGCCGCCACATCCTTGTCCTGGGGCCGCCGCGTCCCAGTCCAGGTGGGCCGCCACGTCCCAGTCCAGGTGGGCCACCGCTTCCCTGCCCAGGTAGGGCGTCGCGTCCCTGTCCAGGTAGGGCGCCGCGTCCCTGTCCAGGTAGGGCGCCGCGTCCCTGTCCAGGTGGGCCGCCGCTTCTCTGTCCAGGTGGGCCGCAGCTTCCCTGTCCAGGTGAGCCGCTGTGACCCTGTCCAGGTGGGCCGCAGCTTCCCTGTCCAGGTGAGCCGGTGCGTCCCTGTCCAGGTGAGCCGCCGCGTCCCTGTCCAGGTGGGCCGCCGTGTCCCTGTCCAGGTGGGCTGCTGCATCCCTGTCCATGTGGGCCGCTGCATCCTTGTCCAGGTGGGCCGTCGCTTCCCTGTCCAGGTGGGCTGCCGCTTCTTTGTCCATGTGGGCCGCCGCGTCCCTGTCCAGGTGAGCCACCGCGTCCCTGTCCTTGAGTTTTTTTATCTATATCTGCTGTGTGGATCATCCATCCTGAAATAATCCTAAAGTTTTTCTCACAAGTTGTATGTGGAAACACAACCTGGGGGGGGGGCGTGAGATCCTTGAGCCGGGTTAGAGTTCACAAGGGGGTAAGTGTGCACTTGTCACATTTTACGGTACTCCTCTGGATTCCATGTGGTTCTGAGCCATGAAGTTGATTACATTTGTATCTTTGAGATTCCAATTCATTGACTGGGAGTGCTGTGTCAGGGGTGCTGGCCCAAAATAGCCCCAAGGCACTTCAATACCAGCTGTTTAGCTCCTGAAAGTGTGAGCATGTTTGACCCACTGTCATGGCTCTTGTATGAGATTCTACAATATTCTGCTATCGATACATTGGATGCGCCATAAGATGAGCTCTGTATACAAACAGCTTTGTATGGAATACAGAGAATAAGAGCCTCTTTGTTTGCATGATGATATGCACCTGCATTTTGGTGATGAGGAGCTGATATCCGTGTTTATCGTTTTTCACATAACATCTTACACTGCAGTTGAGGAAGCGCTCTCTCCCCTTTCTGCAGTTGATTAAGTGCTCTCTCCCCTTTCTGCAGTTCATGAAGCGCTCTCTCCCCTTTCTGCAGTTGACGAAGCACTCTCTCCCCTTTCTGCAGTTGACGAAGCGCTCTCTCCCCTTTCTGCAGATGATGAAGCGCTCTCTCCCCTTTCTGCAGTTGAGGAAGCCCTCTCTCCCCTTTCTGCTGTTGAGGAAGCACTCTCTCCCCTTTCTGCTGTTGAGGAAGCGCTCTCCCCCCTTTCTGCAGTTGAGGAAGCACTCTCTCCCCTTTCTGCAGTTCATGAAGCACTCACTCCCCTTTCTGCAGTTGAGGAAGCGCTCTCTCCCCTTTCTGCTGTTGAGGAAGTGCTCTCTCCCCTTTCTGCAATTCATGAGGCGCTCACTCCCCTTTCTGCAGTTGAGGAAGTGCTCTCTCCCCTTTCTGCTATTGAGGAAGCACTCTCTCCCCTTTCTGCAGTTGTTCATATACTTATAGAGTGAAGGGAAGGTCATTTATTATTTGGGGACACAAGCGAATCCAGCTTTTCTCACATTGTGAGCGCCAAAAGATTTTTTCTGTATTTCCTTGAATGACTTCTATAAATGGCACCTCCATGTGATTAGATCCATGTCAGAGTATTTGTGGCCTTTTAGTGGGTTTATGGCAAGGCTTTCTGACGCCCCCTCGCACTCCGTATGTGTTAAATAATAAATTTAGCAGATCAAATCAGTTTTCCTATTTATAATTACCATAATTGGAATTCCAAAAACATCTGCAAGTTCCTTCTCAAATAAGAAAATATGAAGAATGGACACGCGCATGCCATAGCGGAGACATTAAAATCAACTACACACAATGTATAGCTTTCATTATGTCTGAATATTCTTTGTTCAGACATCTATTTATTAGATTTCAAACACCCAATGAGATTGTTCGTAATAGACAGGGTTCCATTTCTGCCCCAAACAGAAATGTGATATAACAGCCAATCAGTATACAGATATATTTCCACGTCAGAGTTTGGCCAGCACAGTTAACAAAGAGGCACTTATTACAATATATGGTTCAGAGATATCTTTTTTTCTGTCTTCCAACTTTTGTGCACTTTTCCAACATTCCTAACAGGGTCACGTGCCATGAAAGGGAGGGGGGGGAAACCACAGCCCGATATATTTACTACAGTACGTATTTGAATCACAATACATATATATTCATACAGGAAATTATAAATCTAACAGTACGCACCGCATGCACCGTATGATCTTCTGTACAAAGGCGTGTGACTGATTGTTACTTTGTTCTGACCCGCAGCTGTGTCCGGTGGTGAACGTCGTTCTTGATTTGACAAATGGACTTCTGCTTACAGTGAACTGTGAGTTTTACATTGTGACGCGCTGAAGCATGATTTAATGCTATTTAATCAGTGGTGGGGGGGGGGCTAAAATCCGCTTCACACAGTGCATAGTAAGGGGGGGGCAGGAAACTGCTGCATGATGATTTACACTGATGGGGGTTGATCACACATCACCTGTTTTATAGGTTGTGTGTGTGTTTATGTATAATAAAGTTTATTATTGAAGAAGTCATTTACACATCACAGCAATTCAAATAACACAGAGCTCATGCGTTACATTCCCCATATGCAGCACAGAACTCTGGGTAAGACATGCAAATGATGTCTGCAATTTCTAATTTTATTGTATCCTGGGTCTGTATATATAGGTTTCTATTACCAATGTTACTCCCAACCTATATACAGTATATATGTTAGGATTAAAGTCTGAAATGCAGATAATGTTAAGATTACCCAAAGCCGTCGGACAAAACCGACACTACCCAAAGCCGCTAGATAGAACGGACAGTACCCAAAGCCGCCGGATAAAACGGACACTACCCAAAGCCGCCAAATCAAAACGGCCATTACCCAAAGCTGCTGGGTAAAATGGCCATTACACAAAGCCGCTGGGTAAAACGGCCATTACCCAAAGCTGCCGGATAAAAGGGACATTACCCAAAGCAACTGGGTAAACCGGCCATTACCCAAAGCCACCGGGTAAAATGGACATTACACAAAGCTGCTGGATAAAATGTCCATTACCCAAAGCCGCCGAATCAAGCGGCCATTACCCAAAGCCGCTGGGTAAAATGACCATTACCCAAAGCCGTTGGGTAAAACGGCCATTGCCCAAAGCCGTTGGGTAAAACGGCCATTACCCAAAGCCGTCGGGTAAAACGGCCATTACCCAAAGCCGTCGGGTAAAACGGCCATTACCCAAAGCCCAAAGCCACCGGGTAAAATGGACATTACACAAAGCTGCCGGATAAAATGGCCATTACCCAAAGCCGCTGAATCAAACGGCCATTACCCAAAGCCGCTGGGTAAAATGACCATTACACAAAGCCGCCAGGTAAAACGGCCATTGCCCAAAGCCGTTGGGTAAAACGGCCATTACCCAAAGCCGCAGGGTAAAACAGACATTACAGAAAGCCGCCAGATAAAACGGACATTACCCAAAGCCGCCGGATAAAACGGCCATTACCCAAAGCCGTCGGGTAAAACGGCCATTACCCAAAGCAGCCAGGTAAAATAGTCATTACCCAAAGCTGCTGGGTAAAACGGACATTACTCAAAATCGCCGGGTAAAACGGACATTTCCCAAAGCCGCCGGATAAAACGGTCATTACCCAAAGCCGCCAGATAAAACGGACATTACCCAAAGCCATCGGGTAAAACAGACATTACCCAAAGCCACCGGGTAAAATGGCCATTACCCAAAGCCAGGGTAATCGTAGGTCTAACCAACCGCCCTGGGGTAAAATTGAATCACAGTTTAGATGATCTGAGAAAGTCGCACTTTCCCCGAATGATCTGTCGTCTATCCAACCCCGACTGGTTAAAAACAAATTGTGTTATTTATTTATTTGCAAAGTATTTTACCAGGAAGGATAGATTGAGATTTCGCTCATTTTCAAGTATGTAAAGTATCAGTCCGATAAGTCTGAATAGTTACCAGAGTAATATGAGGACTATCCACAGCTTCACTTGGGTAATATGAGGACTATCCACAGCTTCACTTGGGTAATCCAAGGACTATCTACAGCTTCACTTGGGTAACCTAAGGACTATCCACAGCTTCACTTGCGTAATATGCGGACCATCCACAACTTCACGTGGGTAATATGAGGACCATCCACAGCTTTACTTGCGTAATATGAGGACTATCCACAGCTACACTTGTGTAATTTGAGGACCATCCACAGCTTCACTTGGGTAATCTGAGGACTATCCACCACAACTTCACTTGGGTAATCTGGGGACCATCCACAGCTTCACTTGGGTAATCTGGGGACCATCCACAGCTTCACTTGGGTAATTTGAAAACTATCCACAGCCGCACTTGGGTAATCTGAGGAGCATCCACAGCTTCACTTGGGTAATCTGAGGACTATCCACCACAACTTCACTTGGGTAATCTGGGGACCATCCACAGCTTCACTTGGGTAATTTGAAAACTATCCACAGCCGCACTTGGGTAATCTGAGGAGCATCCACAGCTTCACGTGGGTAATATGCACTTTTGTGCAGAGTGTTATGTAATCTGACAATCATACTGTCATGGAATATACAGAGAATTCTATGCGTTCACATTGTGTGTCCTGGGCGCGCGCTGCTCACGTCACATGATTTCCAGTTATACTGTCACAGAATATGCAGATAATTCTATGTGTTTCTTTCTTAGCTCTGGTTCCACTGGGATTGCTGGGAAGCATACAATACACAGTATCCAGCCTTCCTATAGTCTCCGGCCAGTTTATCCAGCTGGATTTAAATGTAAGTTAGTTAAAGGTGCGGTGCGGATTTAATAATGCAGTACTTGTATGTCACCAAAGTTGTTTTTTATTGTAGACAGTGGTGAGCCAATTGGGAGGCGGGCTCATTGATTACCCACTAGGCAACTCAAAGACAGCGATCTCAATGCCACCAATGACCGAAGCCACAGAATCGCAGCTGGGGCTCTCCTCCAACTTCCTGGGCTGTGTTTTAACTGCTCTGCAAAAAGAAGGTCTAATGGACATCGAAATCTCCAACGGAGACGTAAGTGAGCGATAACGATAAAACTCTATATATAGAACCGAAAAAAAACCATCTTAAATCGTATGCCCGAAACAGTGACAGGGCACGGTCCTGTGACTCAGCTTTAAAACTCCACTGAACATTCTGTGCTGCTATTCGTATAATACATGTATCACCTCTTCACCTAAAACTATCAACAAATTTTACAGCACTGCATCCTATTCAAAGATGTTACTGATCCTGGTACCCCCAAGCTTGGAAAGCTCCGTCTGGGCACCCCTTTCCACTGTACAAGGAGCTGCTCGTACCCCACAAAGTAGACGACACATAAACTGTAAAATCAAACCTTGCTTCTTGAACACCAAACAAAGAATTCCTTTATTCAGAGCTTTTTCAGTTAGACATTCAAATGTAAAAAACACGCCCCTGCGTTTCTCTACACCAGATCTTCCCAAAGCTTCCCCCTCCCCACACACAAACACCCTAGTCTCTTAACAAAGGAAACTTGAGAAAGAGTTCTGGTTACAGCCAGATCTGGGGGAGGAGGTGGGAGCAGGGCAAATTGTTACAGATTACACATGG
>RXON01001919.1:0-37915 GCA_009667805.1 Leptobrachium leishanense | reverse complement strand
AATATTGTGACATTAATAAATATCAGGGGTCATTGTAATAATTTTGACATTAATAAATATCGGGGTCACTGTAATAATAGTGACATTAATAAATATCAGAGGGTCACTGTAATAATTGGACATTAATAAAAATTAGAGGGTCACTGTAATAATTGTGACATTAATAAATATCAGGGGTCACTGTAATAATTGTGACATTAATAAATATAGAGGGTCACTGTAATAATAGTGACATTAATAAATATCAGGGTCACTGTAATAATTGTGACAATAATAAATTTTAGGGGTCACTGTAATAATTGACATTAATACATATCAGGGGGTCACTGTAATAATTGTGACATTAATAAATATCAGGGAGTCACTGTAATAATTGTGACATTAATAATATCAGGGGTCACTGTTAATAATTGTGGAATTAATAAATATCAGGGGGTCACTGTAATAATTGACACATTAATAAATATCAGGGAGTCACTGTAATAATTGTGACATTAATAAATATCAGGGGTCACGGTAATAATTGTGACATTAATAAATATCAGGGGGTCACTGTAATAATTATGACATTAATAAATATCAGGGGGTCACTGTAATAATTGTGGCATTAATAAATATAAGGGGGTCACTGTAATAATTGTGACATTAATAAATATCAGGGGTCATTGTAATAATTGTGACATTAATAAATATCAGGGGTCACTGTAATAATTGTGACATTAATAAATATCAGGGGACACTGTAATAATGTGTAACATTAATAAATATCAGGGGTCACTGTAATAATTGTGACATTAATAAATATCAGTGGGTCACTGTAATAATTGTGACATTAATAAATATCAGGGGGTCACTGTAATAATTATGAGATTAATAAATATCAGAGGGTCACAGTAATAATTGTGACATTAATAAATATCAGGGGTCACTGTAATAATTGTGACATTAATAAATATCAGGGGTCACTGTAATAATTGTGACATTAATAAATATCAGGGGTCACTGTAATAATTGTGACATTAATAAATATCAGGGGTCACTGTAATAATTGTAAAATTAATAAATATCAGGGTGTCACTGTAATAATTGTGACATTAATAAATATCAGGGGGTCACTGTAAAAATTGTGACATTAATAAATATCAGGGAGTCACTGTAATAATTGTAACATTAATAAATATCAGGGGGTCACTGTAATAATTGTAACATTAATAAATATCAGGGGGTCACTGTAATAATTGTAACATTAATAAATATCAGGGGTCACTGTAATAATTGTGACATTAATAAATATCAGGGGTCATTGTAATAATTTTGACATTAATAAATATCGGGGTCACTGTAATAATAGTGACATTAATAAATATCAGAGGGTCACTGTAATAATTGTGACATTAATAAATATCAGAGGGTCACTGTAATAATTGTGACATTAATAAATATCAGGGGTCACTGTAATAATTGTGACATTAATAAATATCAGAGGGTCACTGTAATAATAGTGACATTAATAAATATCAGGGGTCACTGTAATAATTGTGACAATAATAAATTTTAGGGGTCACTGTAATAATTGACATTAATACATATCAGGGGGTCACTGTAATAATTGTGACATTAATAAATATCAGGGAGTCACTGTAATAATTGTGACATTAATAAATATCAGGGGTCACTGTAATAATTGTGGAATTAATAAATATCAGGGGGTCACTGTAATAATTGACACATTAATAAATATCAGGGAGTCACTGTAATAATTGTGACATTAATAAATATCAGGGGTCACGGTAATAATTGTGACATTAATAAATATCAGGGGGTCACTGTAATAATTATGACATTAATAAATATCAGGGGGTCACTGTAATAATTGTGGCATTAATAAATATCAGGGGGTCACTGTAATAATTGTGACATTAATAAATATCAGGGGTCATTGTAATAATTGTGACATTAATAAATATCAGGGGTCACTGTAATAATTGTGACATTAATAAATATCAGGGGACACTGTAATAATTGTAACATTAATAAATATCAGGGGTCACTGTAATAATTGTGACATTAATAAATATCAGTGGGTCACTGTAATAATTGTGACATTAATAAATATCAGGGGTCACTGTAATAATTGTGACATTAATAAATATCAGGGGGTCATGGTAATAATTGTGACATTAATAAATATCAGGGGGTCACGGTAATAATTGTGACATTAATAAATATCAGGGGTCACTGTAAGAATTGTGGCATTAATAAATATCAGGGGTAACTGTAATAATTGTGACATTAATAAATATCAGGGGTCACTGTAATAATTGTGGCATTAATAAATAGGGGTCACTGTAATAATTGTGACATTAATAAATATCAGGGGTCACTGTAATAATTGTAACATTAATAAATATCAGGGGTCACTGTAATAATTGTGACATTAATAAATATCAGGGGGTCACTGTAATAATTGTGACATTAATAAATATCAGGGGGTCACGGTAATAATTGTGACATTAATAAATATCAGGGGTCACTGTAAGAATTGTGGCATTAATAAATATCAGGGGTCACTGTAATAATTGTGACATTAATAAATATCAGGGGTCACTGTAATAATTGTGGCATTAATAAATATCAGGGGGTCACTGTAATAATTGTGACATTAATAAATATCAGGGGGTCGCTGTAATAATTGTGACATTAATAAATATCAGGGGTCACTGTAATAATTGTAACATTAATAAATATCAGGGGGTCACTGTAATAATTGTGACATTAATAAATATCAGGGAGTCACTGTAATAATTGTGACATTAATAAATATCAGGGGTCACTGTAATAATTGTAACATTAATAAATATCAGGGGGTCACTGCAATAATTGTGACATTAATAAATATCAGAGGGTCACTGTAATAATTGTGACATTATTAAATATCAGGAGGTCATTGTAATAATTTTGACATTAATAAATATCAGGGGGTCACTGTAATAATAGTGACATTAATAAATATCAGAGGGTCACTGTAATAATTGTGACATTAATAAATATCAGAGGGTCACTGTAATAATTGTGACATTAATAAATATCAGGGGTCACTGTAATAATTGTGACATTAATAAATATCAGAGAGTCACTGTAATAATAGTGACATTAATAAATATCAGGGGTCACTGTAATAATTGTGACAATAATAAATTTTAGGGGTCACTGTAATAATTGACATTAATAAATATCAGGGGGTCACTGTAATAATTGTGACATTAATAAATATCAGGGAGTCACTGTAATAATTGTGACATTAACCCCTTAGTGACCGGGCGGTTTTACACAAATCCGTCCGTTCGTGACCGCAGCTGTTTTTATGTTTCTGCGCTCTTAGTGTTTACGTCAAATTTTCCTCTTACTCGTTTATGTAACCCACACATATTTTACACTGTTTTTCTCGTCACTAAATGGACTTTATAAAGATACCATTTTTTTTCATCATTTCATATAATTTACTATAAAAAATATTGTGAAATATGACACAAAAATTGAAAAAACACCACTTTTTCGAACTTTGACCCCCAAAATTTCTTATGTATCAACAACCGTCAAAAATTTTTATTCCTTAGTAGTTTCTAAATTTAGTACTGAGTTTAGCAATACCCAATGTTTACATATTCTTCGCTTTTTTCCTTATTTTATGCAACAATAAGTGCAAGTAGCACTTTGCCATTTCCAAAGAGTTTATTTTCAAAAACTAGTGATAGTGACATTGTAACACTGATATCTGTCACTAATTCCTGAATAACCCTCCACATATACATATTTTTTTAAAGTACACAAATCAAGGTATTAAACTTGGGGTATTTTGACTCTTTCCATGCAAACCATTTTACCACAAATCTATGCCAAAGTTTGAAAAAAAAATAAATTTTGGTGATTTTTTTTTTTTTGAACGCAATTTAAGAATACATGTACTGTGAACTTTAAGGTTTACTGCCAAAAAGCACCCCAAAATATGTTCAGCAACATCTTCTGAGTAAATTGATACCACTCAAGTATAGGTATGTCGGGTCATTTGGGGGCTAAAAGGCCTTATTTGGGGGGTGCGCATTTCAGTTTTCCAACTTGGAATTTTCACATTTCGTCATCATGCACCCATGTCCTATTTGGGACATTTTTGAAGCCGGCCAAAGTAATTTACCCCCATCAAACCATATATTTTTAGAAAGGGCACACCCTAGGGTGCTTCAAAGAGTTGTATTTTAACACTTTCCATGCACTAGCTCTTTGTCAATCTTTCAGGTAGTCACTTTTTGTGTTATTTTTTCACACACATTGTACTTTAGGCATGAATTGTCAAATACAGTTATGGGTTACTGCCAAAAAACACCCCAAAATATGTTCAGCAACATCTTCTGAGTAAATCGATACCACCCATGTATAGGTTTGTCGGGTCATTTGGGGGCTAAAAGGCCTTATTTGGGGGGTGCGCATTTCAGTTTTCCAACTTGGAATTTTCACATTTCGTCATCATGCACCCATGTCCTATTTGGGACATTTTTGAAGCCGGCCAAAGTAATTTACCCCCATCAAACCATATATTTTTAGAAAGGGCACACCCTAGGGTGCTTCAAAGAGTTGTATTTTAACACTTTCCATGCACTAGCTCTTTGTCAATCTTTCAGGTAGTCACTTTTTGTGTTATTTTTTCACACACATTGTACTTTAGGCATGAATTGTCAAATCCAGTTATGGGTTACTGCCAAAAAACACCCCAAAATATGTTCAGCAACATCTTCTGAGTAAATTGATACCACCCATGTATAGGTATGTCGGGTCATTTGGGGGCTAAAAGGCCTTATTTGGGGGGTGCGCATTTCAGTTTTCCAACTTGGAATTTTCACATTTCGTCATCATGCACCCATGTCCTATTTGGGACATTTTTGAAGCCGGCCAAAGTAATTTACCCCCATCAAACCATATATTTTTAGAAAAGGCACACCCTAGGGTGCTTCAAAGAGTTGTATTTTAACACTTTCCATGCACTAGCTCTTTGTCAATCTTTCAGGTAGTCACTTTTTGTGTTATTTTTTCACACACATTGTACTTTAGGCATGAATTGTCAAATCCAGTTATGGGTTACTGCCAAAAAACACCCCAAAATATGTTCAGCAACATCTTCTGAGTAAATTGATACCACCCATGTATAGGTATGTCGGGTCATTTGGGGGCTAAAAGGCCTTATTTGGGGGGTGCGCATTTCAGTTTTCCAACTTGGAATTTTCACATTTCGTCATCATGCACCCATGTCCTATTTGGGACATTTTTGAAGCCGGCCAAAGTAATTTACCCCCATCAAACCATATATTTTTTTAGAAGGGCACACCCTAGGGTGCTTCAAAAGTTGTATTTTACACTTTCCATGCACTAGCTCTTTGTCAAACTTTCAGGTAGTCACTTTTTGTGTTATTTTTTCACACACATTGTACTTTAGGCATGAATTGTCAAATCCAGTTATGGGTTACTGCCAAAAAACACCCCAAAATATGTTCAGCAACATCTTCTGAGTAAATTGATACCACCCATGTATAGGTATGTCGGGTCATTTGGGGGCTAAAAGGCCTTATTTGGGGGGTGCGCATTTCAGTTTTCCAACTTGGAATTTTCACATTTCGTCATCATGCACCCATGTCCTATTTGGGACATTTTTGAAGCCGGCCAAAGTAATTTACCCCCATCAAACCATATATTTTTAGAAAGGGCACACCCTAGGGTGCTTCAAAGAGTTGTATTTTAACACTTTCCATGCACTAGCTCTTTGTCAATCTTTCAGGTAGTCACTTTTTGTGTTATTTTTTCACACACATTGTACTTTAGGCATGAATTGTCAAATCCAGTTATGGGTTACTGCCAAAAAACACCCCAAAATATGTTCAGCAACATCTTCTGAGTAAATTGATACCACCCATGTATAGGTATGTCGGGTCATTTGGGGGCTAAAAGGCCTTATTTGGGGGGTGCGCATTTCAGTTTTCCAACTTGGAATTTTCACATTTCGTCATCATGCACCCATGTCCTATTTGGGACATTTTTGAAGCCGGCCAAAGTAATT
Source organism: Leptobrachium leishanense (assembly GCA_009667805.1). NCBI lineage: Eukaryota > Metazoa > Chordata > Amphibia > Anura > Megophryidae > Leptobrachium > Leptobrachium leishanense. Next base: position 31,812 of record RXON01001919.1, on the reverse strand, counting down.
TACCCCCATCAAACCATATATTTTTAGAAAGGGCACACCCTAGGGTGCTTCAAAGAGTTGTATTTTAACACTTTCCATGCACTAGCTCTTTGTCAATCTTTCAGGTAGTCACTTTTTGTGTTATTTTTTCACACACATTGTACTTTAGGCATGAATTGTCAAATCCAGTTATGGGTTACTGCCAAAAAACACCCCAAAATATGTTCAGCAACATCTTCTGAGTAAATTGATACCACCCATGTATAGGTATGTCGGTCATTTGGGGGCTAAAAGGCCTTATTTGGGGGGTGCGCATTTCAGTTTTCCAACTTGGAATTTTCACATTTCGTCATCATGCACCCATGTCCTATTTGGGACATTTTTGAAGCCGGCCAAAGTAATTTACCCCCATCAAACCATATATTTTTAGAAAGGGCACACCCTAGGGTGCTTCAAAGAGTTGTATTTTAACACTTTCCATGCACTAGCTCTTTGTCAATCTTTCAGGTAGTCACTTTTTGTGTTATTTTTTCACACACATTGTACTTTAGGCATGAATTGTCAAATCCAGTTATGGGTTACTGCAAAAAACCCCCAAAATATGTTCAGCAACATCTTCTGAGTAAATTGATACCACCCATATATAGATTTGTTCTGTTGTTTTTGGGGTGCTACGCCAATCTTTGACATGTGCTTGTCAATTTTCTAATTTGACATACAGTATCTTCTTTGCTTATCTTCTTTTTAGGGGCCTTTTTACATACCCCAGTTTTATGAACGTGCATATATTTGGTAAGCTAACACCCCAAAGTATTGTAAATGGAGTGTTTTTATGCTATGGATGCATCCGTTTGCTCCAAACAAATTAGATACTGTTTGGTGGTCATTTTTCATTTTCACACCCACATCAGTTTTGGACTGTGATTTAGGAGACACTGTTGTTTTTTACTGCATGAAAACTCTCCAGGTTGTTTTCTGCAAGGTCTCCTGAGTACACCCATGCCCCCCATGCCTAGGTTTGCCAGGATTTTGGGAAGGTTCAAATACAATTTTTATGACTTTGTCATTAGAGTTGAAATTGAGATTATTTCTTCAGCTAGGCCTATCTTTGGTTTTGGGTCTACCGCATACCCCAGTTTGAATTATTGCCAGAAAATTGTTTATATTTGTTATGTTGACACCCCAAGGTATTGCATATGGAGTGCTTTGATGCCATGGATGCAACGGTTTTAGCCCAAAACATTTGGCAACAAGGTGTGTGGCGGTAATTTTTCAAATTTCAGATTTTTACGCCCACAGTAGTTTTGGACTGTGATTTAGGCTAGGGTCAGACGAGCGTAGTGTTCACGTCCGTGATCGCGCCTAAAAGTACGTCCGTGATAGCATGACATAAAGTCCAATGGAGCCCGACACACGAAGTACGTCCGCACTGAACTGCGGACGCACAACGGCCGCGGCCCACGGACGCAAGGCAGGCAAGAACGTAGAACCGCTAGAACGGCCGCACAAAGTGCGCTGCGTCCGCAACGTCTGCATAGCTTTGTGTGTGAGTGATGGAACGTGGTCAGACGGACTGCATTTATACGTCCTGCATTTTTCACGGACAAAATGGTTTTGCAATTGAATTTATTGTCCCTCCTACATCTGTCAAAAAATAAATGTCAGTGAAAAAACGGACTGTGTGACCACTACTGCGTCTTCCGTACTGACGATGTCTGTACTGCACGGACGTACAGTCCGTAGAAATCACGCTCGTCTGACCCTAGCCTTAGCAGACACTGTTGTTTGTTACTGCATGAAAACTCTCCAGGTTGTTTTCTGGAAGATCTCCTGAGTACACCCATGCCCCCCATGCATAGGTGTGCAAAGATTTTGGCAAAATACAGCACCAATTGTAGAACATAAAAATGTACGAATAAAATGTAAAAGTCTGGTGCCTGTCAAACTGGGGATGCTCTCTAGGGGAGCACAGGCTGTTGTCACTGAAGTGCATGAAACGCAAAATGTTTTCATACCTTCTACGTGACATTGATTGGAGGTAAATGGGGGTAGAGCAGATGGGGCTACTGCTCCAGCAGGAGCGAATTGAGGGCTTCTTTATGATGCCCTCAGCATAGTAAGTGCCCAGAATTTCAGAAATTCTGGCACATCTAGCGGGGTCCATTGCTGCCTTGCCAAGTAGGAGTCTGGCTTCGCAGCACAATGCTGATGGGCATACAGATTTGATTGGGCCACGATGTGGCCCAACAAATCATCCCCCATAAACACCTGCAAAAACTGTGTGGCGGTAAATCCTGCAACATCAATATTGATGCCAGGATTTGCCGTGAAAGGAGGGATATCTGGCCTCTGGCGATGAGGCACTACCCACTCCTCAGCTGGAGCTGTGCGTCTCCTGCTGGCAGGTGGTGACCCAGGATCTGCATCAGAAACATCACTAGATACATCAGCCAGCATAGATAATGTATCTAGCGACGCCTCTGAGCAGTTAGCGGGGTCGAAATGAGGGTCTGAGTCTGACGCAGATGCCTCAGATTCTGACGCCAGGATGGCATATGCCTCCTCGGCGCTGTACACCCTCTCAGACATTATATATAATAGATTATAAAATTTTATAATTATTATATATATATAAGCGGATTGTTGGTTCTTAGAAGAACCGTTGGGTTTCACAAGAAAATACAAATAAACACCTAAATCTCTCTAAATCCCTCTAAACCTGCCTCAATTCTTCTAAATCTCCCTAAAATCTCTCTAAATCTGCCTCAATTTTTCTAATCTCACTAAATCTCACTAAAATCTCTAACCTGTCAAATCTGATCTCTCTCTCTCGCTCACCAAAACACAAGTGAGGAGAGGGAGGGAGAATCACAGAGGTCAGAGCCAATATTTACAAAATATTGGCCTGACCTGACAAATTAGAAATTTTATTTTGATTTTTTCTAACTTCTGATTGGATGTTGCTAGCCTGCCTCTCTGATGAGGCAGGCTAGGAACATCCCACTCAGCCCCAAGATGACCCTGCCCTTAGAACCCTAACCCTACGCCTGACCCTGCCCTTAGAACCCTAACCCTAACCTACCCTAACCCTACCCCTAACCCTAACCTACCCCTACCCTAACCCTAACCCTACCCCTAACCCTACCCCTAACCCTACCCCTACCCCTACCCCTAACCCTACCCCTACCCCTAACCCTACCCTAACCCTAACCCTACCCCTACCCTAACCCTACCCCTACCCTAACCCTACCCCTAACCCTACCCCTAACCTACCCTAACCCTACCCCTAACCCTACCCCTAACCCTAACCCTAACCCTAACCTACCCTAACCCTAACCCTAACCCTAACCCTACCCCTAACCCTACCTACCCTACCCCTAACCCTACCCCTACCCTAACCCTACCCCTAACCCTACCCCTACCCCTAACCCTACCCCTAACCCTAACCCTAACCCTAACCCTAACCCTAACCCCTAACCCTAACCCTAACCCTACCCTAACCCTACCCCTAACCCTACCCCTACCCTAACCCTACCCCTAACCCTACCTACCCCTAACCCTAACCCTAACCCTAACCCTAACCCTAACCCTACCCCTAACTGTCAGTTTATTTTATTTATTTTTCTTTTTTTACACTTTTTTACACACTTTTTTTTACTTTTTTTTACACTTTTTTTTTCTCTGCTGGGTGCCTTGATCCCTCGAGGCACCCAGCAGAGCACCTGATCACTGAAGTGATCGATTTTGTACTGAGTGCCACGATACCTCGTGGCACTCAGTACTTCCTGCCGCTACCGGAAGTGATCGCTCGGGGGGAGCGATCACGGACGGACCGGCGGCAGGTAAGTATATTACAAGGATGCCTCGATGTCGAGGCATCCTTGTAATATGCTCAGAGCAGCTGGAAGCGATCCGATCGCTTCCAGCGCTCTGTAGAAGTGCCGGGCACCTCTCCGGTGCAACCGGATGTAGATCGCTCCCGGGGAGCGATCACATGGTGCCCCGGCACTTCTAACGGCCATTGCACGGATGCCTGGACTCCCAGGCATCCTGCAATGGCGTTTGAGCTGCTGGAAGCGATCCGATCGCTTCCAGCAGCTCAAAAACGGCAGGACGTACCATGTACGTCAGCGGGTCTAAGAGAGACCCGCTGCAATGACGTACATGGTACGTCCGCGGTCGGGAAGGGGTTAATAAATATCAGGGAGTCACTGTAATAATTGTGACATTAATAAATATCAGGGGGACACTGTAATAATTGTAACATTAATAAATATCAGGGGGTCACTGTAATAATTGTGACATTAATAAATATCAGGGGTCACGGTAATAATTGTGACATTAATAAATATCAGGGATCACTGTAATAATTGTAACATTAATAAATATCAGTGGGTCACTGTAATAATTGTAACATTAATAAATATCAGGGGTCACTGTAATAATTGTGACATTAATAAATATCAGGGGGTCACTGTAATAATTGTGACATTAATAAATATCAGGGGTCACTGTAATAATTGTAACATTAATAAATATCAGGGGTCACTGTCATAATTGTAACATTAATAATTATCAGGGGGTCACTGCAATAATTGTGACATTAATAAATATCAGGGCTCACTGTAATAATTGTGACATTAATAAATATCAGAGGGTCACTGTAATAATTGTGACATTAATAAATATCAGGAGGTCATTGTAATAAATTTGACATTAATAAATATCAGGGGGTCACTGTAATAATAGTGACATTAATAAATATCAGGGGGTCACTGTAATAATAGTGACATTAATAAAGATCAGGGGACACTGTAATAATTGTAACATTAATAAATATCAGGGGTCACTGTAATAATTGTGACAATAATAAATTTTAGGGGTCACTGTAATAATTTACATTAATAAATATCAGGGGGTCACTGTAATAATTGTGACATTAATAAATATCAGGGGGTCACTGTAATAATTGTGACATTAATAAATATTAGGGGGTCACTGTAATAATTGTAACATTAATAAATATCAGTGGGTCACTGTAATAATTGTAACATTAATAAATATCAGGGGGTCACTGTAATAATTATGAGATTAATAATTATCAGGGGTCACTGTAATAATTGTAACATTAATAAATATCAGGGGGTCACTGTAATAATTGTGACATTAATAAATATCAGGGGTCACTGTAATAATTGTGACATTAATAAATATCAGGGGTCACTGTAAGAATTGTGGCATTAATAAATATCAGGGGTAACTGTAATAATTGTGACATTAATAAATATCAGGGGTCACTGTAATAATTGTGGCATTAATAAATAGGGGTCACTGTAATAATTGTGACATTAATAAATATCAGGGGTCACTGTAATAATTGTAACATTAATAAATATCAGGGGGTCACTGTAATAATTGTGACATTAATAAATATCAGGGGGTCACTGTAATAATTGTGACATTAATAAATATCAGGGGTCACGGTAATAATTGTGACATTAATAAATATCAGGGGTCACTGTAAGAATTGTGGCATTAATAAATATCAGGGGTCACTGTAATAATTGTGACATTAATAAATATCAGGGGTCACTGTAATAATTGTGGCATTAATAAATATCAGGGGTCACTGTAATAATTGTGACATTAATAAATATCAGGGGGTCACTGTAATAATTGTGACATTAATAAATATCAGGGGTCACTGTAATAATTGTAACATTAATAAATATCAGGGGGTCACTGTAATAATTGTGACATTATTAAATATCAGGAGGTCATTGTAATAATTTTGACATTAATAAATATCAGGGGGTCACTGTAATAATAGTGACATTAATAAATATCAGAGGGTCACTGTAATAATTGTGACATTAATAAATATCAGAGGGTCACTGTAATAATTGTGACATTAATAAATATCAGGGGTCACTGTAATAATTGTGACATTAATACATATCAGAGAGTCACTGTAATAATAGTGACATTAATAAATATCAGGGGTCACTGTAATAATTGTGACAATAATACATTTTAGGGGTCACTGTAATAATTGACATTAATAAATATCAGGGGGTCACTGTAATAATTGTGACATTAATAAATATCAGGGAGTCACTGTAATAATTGTGACATTAATAAATATCAGGGAGTCACTGTAATAATTGTGACATTAATAAATATCAGGGGGACACTGTAATAATTGTAACATTAATAAATATCAGGGGGTCACTGTAATAATTGTGACATTAATAAATATCAGGGTCACGGTAATAATTGTGACATTAATAAATATCAGGGGTCACTGTAATAATTGTAACATTAATAAATATCAGTGGGTCACTGTAATAATTGTAACATTAATAAATATCAGGGGTCACTGTAATAATTGTGACATTAATAAATATCAGGGGGTCACTGTAATAATTGTGACATTAATAAATATCAGGGGTCACTGTAATAATTGTAACATTAATAAATATCAGGGGGTCACTGTAATAATTATGAGATTAATAATTATCAGGGGTCACTGTAATAATTGTAACATTAATAAATATCAGGGGTCACTGTAATAATTGTGACATGAATAAATATCAGGGAGTCACTGTAATAATTGTGACATTAATAAATATCAGGGGTCACTGTAATAATTGTGACATTAATAAATATAAGGGGGTCACTGTAATAATTGTAACATTAATAAATATCAGGGGGTCACTGTAATAATTGTGACATTAATAAATATCAGGGGTCACTGTAATAATTGTGACATTAATAAATATCAGGGGTCACTGTAATAATTGTAACATTAATAATTATCAGGGGGTCACTGCAATAATTGTGACATTAATAAATATCAGGGCTCACTGTAATAATTGTGACATTAATAAATATCAGAGGGTCACTGTAATAATTGTGACATTAATAAATATCCGGAGGTCATTGTAATAAATTTGACATTAATAAATATCAGGGGGTCACTGTAATAATAGTGACATTAATAAATATCAGGGGACACTGTAATAATTGTAACATTAATAAATATCAGGGGTCACTGTAATAATTGTGACAATAATAAATTTTATAGTTCACTGTAATAATTTACATTAATAAATATCAGGGGGTCACTGTAATAATTGTGACATTAATAAATATCAGGGAGCCACTGTAATAATTGTGACATTAATAAATATCAGGGGTCACGGTAATAGTTGTGACATTAATAAATATCAGGGGTCACTGTAATAATTGTAACATTAATAAATATCAGGGGTCACTGTAATAATTGTGACTTTAATAAATATCAGGGGGTCACTGTAATAATTGTGACATTAATAAATATTAGGGGGTCACTGTAATAATTGTAACATTAATAAATATCAGTGGGTCACTGTAATAATTGTAACATTAATAAATATCAGGGGGTCACTGTAATAATTATGAGATTAATAATTATCAGGGGTCACTGTAATAATTGTAACATTAATAAATATCAGGGGGTCACTGTAATAATTGTGACATTAATAAATATCAGGGAGTCACTGTAATAATTGTAACATTAATAAATATCAGGGGGTCACGGTAATAATTGTGACATTAATAAATATCAGGGGGTAACGGTAATAATTGTGACATTAATAAATATCAGGGGTCACTGTAATAATTGTGACATTAATAAATATCAGGGGTCACTGTAATAATTGTGACATTAATAAATATCAGGGGGTCACTTTAATAATTGTGACATTAATAAATATTAGGGGGTCACTGTAATAATTGTGACATTAATAAATATCAGGGGTCACTGTAATAATTGTGACATTAATAAATATCAGGGGTCACTGTAATAATTGTGGAATTAATAAATATCAGGGAGTCACTGTAATAATTGTGACATTAATAAATATCAGGGGTCACGGTAATAATTGTGACATTAATAAATATCAGGGGGTCACTGTAATAATTATGACATTAATAAATATCAGGGGGTCACTGTAATAATTGTGGCATTAATAAATATCAGGGGGTCACTGTAATAATTGTGACATTAATAAATATCAGGGGTCATTGTAATAATTGTGACATTAATAAATATCAGGGAACACTGTAATAATTGTAACATTAATAAATATCAGGGGTCACTGTAATAATTGTGACATTAATAAATATCAGTGGGTCACTGTAATAATTGTGACATTAATAAATATCAGGGGTCACTGTAATAATTGTAACATTAATAAATATCAGGGGGTCACTGTAATAATTGTGACATTAATAAATATCAGGGGTCACGGTAATAATTGTGACATTAATAAATATCAGGGGGTCACGGTAATAATTGTGACATTAATAAATATCAGGGGTCACTGTAAGAATTGTGGCATTAATAAATATCAGGGGTAACTGTAATAATTGTGACATTAATAAATATCAGGGGTCACTGTAATAATTGTGGCATTAATAAATAGGGGTCACTGTAATAATTGTGACATTAATAAATATCAGGGGTCACTGTAATAATTGTGACATTAATAAATATCAGTGGGTCACTGTAATAATTGTGACATTAATAAATATCAGGGGTCACTGTAATAATTGTAACATTAATAAATATCAGAGGGTCACTGTAATAATTGTGACATTAATAAATATCAGGGGGTCACTGTAATAATTGTGACATTAATAAATATCAGTGGGTCACTGTAATAATTGTGACACTAATAAATATCAGGGGTCACTGTAATAATTGTGGCATTAATAAATATCAGGGGTCACTGTAATAATTGTAACATTAATAATTATCAGGGGGTCACTGCAATAATTGTGACATTAATAAATATCAGGGCTCACTGTAATAATTGTGACATTAATAAATATCAGAGGGTCACTGTAATAATTGTGACATTAATAAATATCAGGAGGTCATTGTAATAAATTTGACATTAATAAATATCAGGGGGTCACTGTAATAATAGTGACATTAATAAATATCAGGGGACACTGTAATAATTGTAACATTAATAAATATCAGGGGTCACTGTAATAATTGTGACAATAATAAATTTTAGGGGTCACTGTAATAATTTACATTAATAAATATCAGGGGGTCACTGTAATAATTGTGACATTAATAAATATCAGGGAGCCACTGTAATAATTGTGACATTAATAAATATCAGGGGTCACGGTAATAATTGTGACATTAATAAATATCAGGGGTCACTGTAATAATTGTAACATTAATAAATATCAGGGGTCACGGTAATAATTGTGACATTAATAAATATCAGGGGGTAACGGTAATAATTGTGACATTAATAAATATTAGGGGGTCACTGTAATAATTGTAACATTAATAAATATCAGTGGGTCACTGTAATAATTGTAACATTAATAAATATCAGGGGTCACTGTAATAATTATGAGATTAATAATTATCAGGGGTCACTGTAATAATTGTAACATTAATAAATATCAGGGGGTCACTGTAATAATTGTGACATTAATAAATATCAGGGGGTCACTGTAATAATTGTGACATTAATAAATATCAGGGAGTCACTGTAATAATTGTAACATTAATAAATATCAGGGGGTCACGGTAATAATTGTGACATTAATAAATATCAGGGGGTAACGGTAATAATTGTGACATTAATAAATATCAGGGGTCACTGTAATAATTGTGCTATTAATAAATATCAGGGGTCACTGTAATAATTGTGACATTAATAAATATCAGGGGTCACTGTAATGATTGTGACATTAATAAATATCAGGGGGTCACTTTAATAATTGTGACATTAATAAATATTAGGGGTCACTGTAATAATTGTGACATTAATAAATATCAGGGGTCACTGTAATAATTGTGACATTAATAAATATCAGGGGTCACTGTAATAATTGTGGAATTAATAAATATCAGGGGGTCACTGTAATAATTGACACATTAATAAATATCAGGGAGTCACTGTAATAATTGTGACATTAATAAATATCAGGGGTCACGGTAATAATTGTGACATTAATAAATATCAGGGGGTCACTGTAATAATTATGACATTAATAAATATCAGGGGGTCACTGTAATAATTGTGGTATTAATAAATATCAGGGGGTCACTGTAATAATTGTGACATTAATAAATATCAGGGGTCATTGTAATAATTGTGACATTAATAAATATCAGGGAACACTGTAATAATTGTAACATTAATAAATATCAGGGGTCACTGTAATAATTGTGACATTAATAAATATCAGTGGGTCACTGTAATAATTGTGACATTAATAAATATCAGGGGTCACTGTAATAATTGTAACATTAATAAATATCAGGGGGTCACTGTAATAATTGTGACATTAATAAATATCAGGGGGTCACGGTAATAATTGTGACATTAATAAATATCAGGGGGTCACGGTAATAATTGTGACATTAATAAATATCAGGGGTCACTGTAAGAATTGTGGCATTAATAAATATCAGGCGTAACTGTAATAATTGTGACATTAATAAATATCAGGGGTCACTGTAATAATTGTGGCATTAATAAATAGGGGTCACTGTAATAATTGTGACATTAATAAATATCAGGGGTCACTGTAATAATTGTGACATTAATAAATATCAGTGGGTCACTGTAATAATTGTGAAATTAATAAATATCAGGGGTCACTGTAATAATTGTAACATTAATAAATATCAGGGGGTCACGGTAATAATTGTGACATTAATAAATATCAGGGGTCACTGTAAGAATTGTGGCATTAATAAATATCAGGGGTCACTGTAATAATTGTGACATTAATAAATATCAGGGGTCACTGTAATAATTGTGGCATTAATAAATAGGGGTCACTGTAATAATTGTGACATTAATAAATATCAGGGGTCACTGTAATAATTGTGACATTAATAAATATCAGGGGGTCACTTTAATAATTGTGACATTAATAAATATCAGGGGTTATTGTAATAATTGTGACATTAATAAATATCAGGGGTCACTATAATAATTGTAACATTAATAAATATCAGGGGACACTGTAATAATGGTAACATTAATAAATATCAGGGGTCACTGTAATAATTGTGACATTAATAAATATCAGGGGGTCCCTGTAATAATTGTAACATTAATAAATATCAGGGGTCACTGTAATAATTGTGACATTAATAAATATCAGGGGGTCACTGTAATAATTGTGACATTAATAAATATCAGTGGGTCACTGTAATAATTGTGACACTAATAAATATCAGGGGTCACTGTAATAATTGTGGCATTAATAAATATCAGGGGTCACTGTAATAATTGTGACATTAATAAATATCAGGGGTCACTGTAATAATTGTGGCATTAATAAATAGGGGTCACTGTAATAATTGTGACATTAATAAATATCAGGGGTCACTGTAATAATTGTGACATTAATAAATATCAGGGGGTCACTTTATTAATTGTGACATTAATAAATATCAGGGGGTCACTCTAATAATTGTGACATTAATAAATATTAGGGGGTCACTGTAATAATTGTGACATTAATAAATATCAGGGGTCACTGTAATAATAGTGACATTAATAAATATCAGGGGTCACTGTAATAATTGTGACATTAATAAATATTAGGGGGTCACTGTAAGAATTGTGACATTAATAAATATCAGGGGTCACTGTAATAATAGTGACATTAATAAATATTAGGGGGTCACTGTAATAATTGTGACATTAATAAATATCAGGGGGTCACTGTAATAATTGTGACATTAATAAATATAAGGGGGTCACTGTAATAATTGTGACATTAATAAATATCAGGGGTCACTGTAATAATTGTGACATTAATAAATATCAGGGGTAACTGTAATAATTGTAACATTAATAAATGTCAGGGTTCACGGTAATATTAATGTCACAATCAATGTCATTGTTACAATTATTACAGAGACCCCCTGATATTTATTAATGTCATATTTATTACAGTGACCCCCTGATATTTATTAATGTCACAATTATTACAGTGACCCCTGATATTTATTAATGTCACAATTATTACAGTGACCCCTGATATTTATTAGTGTCACAATTATTACAGTGTCCCCTGATATTTATTATTGTCAATTATTACAGTGACCCCTGAAATTTATTAATATCACAATTATTACAGTGACCCCTGATATTTATTAATGTCACAATTATTACAGTGACCCCTGATATTTATTAATGTCACAATTATTACAGTGACCCCTGATATTTATTAATGTCACAATTATTACAGTGACCCCTGATATTTATTAATGTCACAATTATTACAGTGACCCCTGATATTTATTAATGTCACAATTATTACAGTGACCCCTGATATTTATTAATGTCACAATAATTACAGTGACCCCCTGATATTTATTAATGTCACAATTATTACAGTGACCCCTGATATTTATTAATGTCAAAATAATTAGTGACCCCCTGATATTTATTAATGTTACAAATATTAAACTGACCCCTGATATTTATTAATGTTACAATTATTACAGTGACCCCCTGATATTTATTAATGTCACAATTATTACAGTGACCCCCTGATTTTTATTAATGTCACAATTATTACAGTGACCCCTGATATTTATTAATGTCACAATTATTACAGTGAACCTCTGATTTTTATTAATGTCACAATTAATTAATAAAGAGTGGAGAGCGTTGATGTCAGTTCGGTTACCTTTCGCCAGCAATTGGTATCTCTTTGAATAAGCCTGTGTATTTTACCAAGGTGATCCTTAAAATCCGGCCTGTTAGGGCGTCCTAAAGGCAAGTTAAATAATAACATATAATATGATAATTATATAACAGTGACATCCAAACATACAGATTCTGTGGCTTTTGCTCCATTTCCAGAAATAAAAAACATATCGCCCCTCCATAAATTTTTTCAACACTAGTTGTAGAAATGAATCTTTACATAAATGTTTTAATGAACATGTTTTTTTAGAGACAATCGTGAACAGTCCATCTTGACACTGATAAAGGAGAAACTGATAAAACACGTTCTGCCCATTTGAAAGAGAATGACTTAACAAAGACTAAACTCCAAGCACAGAGCTCCCTTACAGGATTGCCACGCTATTCAATAAATGTGCTGCTTTGCCTGGTCCCCTGTGGCATGCCGCGGTCAAATGGGGCACTGGGAATATATGAAGAGCAATAGCTCCCTTTTTATAATGATATACTGTAGGTCAGCAAAAAAATACTGATCTATATAAAGGGAGAGATTCTCTTTCAAATGAACAAAACCTATTTTGCCCATAATAGCGGCACTTTAACATCACTGATAGCGGCGCATATCATGATATCTCAATTCACTGGTCATACGGTCACTATACACATCACTTCCTCTGAAAATGAATTTGAATTACACTGTCCTTTTATGGAATCTCATGGAGTCCAGTTTATATTTGGTGAACATTCCAAACCGCGCCAACATTCTGTGATATCATAGAATCCAGTCCTTGCTGAGAATGTTTACCAGGCGCTTATTCTTTCAAACGTCACTCTGTTGTTACTGAGAGTTGTGCGATTATTTCCCCGAGATTTATTACTGAGCTTTATTGAATTTAATAACTTATTCAGTTGTTAAAGTATTTAGATTCAGATTCCACAAGGCCATGGAGCCAGAAAAGGTAAGTTCTCCTTTTCCATTGCAAGACACATCTACGAGTTATGAAAAAAACTGCTCTTTTCAATTTATTAAAAAAAGGGCAAATTTTTATAACTTAACTATTTTTTTGTTCATTATCAGTTTTAATGGTGGATGTATATTTAAATATTTTTTTTTCTAGGGTTAAGACGTGGAGAAGTGGATAGCACAAAGTAATATATTTAATAATATGTGTGTAGCGTGTTTTATGACAACGGATTAGCGAGTAAACATTTTTACTATATGGAACTTATCAGGTCGGGCTCCTCTACACGTCTTAATATCTAAAGGTTTATTCTCATCCTTTTTTTTAACTGCATCCTTTATCGCAGGTGAAAAACCTTGGCCCGGAAGCGCCGCAGGTTATCGAGCCTGTTGAGCCTCAGACCAACGAGGATGCCCAAGCGATTTCCGAGGCAAATGTCCAGAAGGAGACTCCTGAAAATCTGGTGAGTGCGTCACCTTGGGAAAACAATCACATAGATAGCGCCCCTGTGTGTCACCGAAATACTTTAAAAGGAACTGTTACCGGAGTCAATCAGGTTCACTTTCTTCAATTATGCCGGACCGGACACAAGCAAGGATTGTCTGAACACGAGTCTCTTCAGGAAAGGCAAACTTTATTGTGTCGTCACACAAGTGCTCACACAGGATTGAATCGCAAAGAGTGAGCCCCGTCTCCCCCCGACCACGGGTCTTATACCCAAAAATACGTAATTAGGTACATCCCAATTAGCCCACCTCCCGAGGACACTTTATTCCACCCCACGTGGGTTAATACCTCCCCTCGTTAGTACAAAGAAATTCCATACATTGATAATAAATTGACAACTGTCGTGTTAGTCTGACAATCTGTGATTTGCTGCTTCACTCGACCTGGGCCGTGCCCACCTCCTCCCTAAAGGCTGTGTTTGTTATAGATTAGAGCACGGCCTGGTTTCTACGCTCTCTTTGTTTTACTGCGGGTCTATGTGACATTGTAGTAACCATTTGTCTTTCCTGTCTTTCCGTGCCAAGTGCTGGCCGGATTCTTCCTCATTTTATTGCTAGTTCTCCTAATCAACCACATTCCTAAGATTCTATGTAAGCTTCGTCTCTAATGTCTACAAAAATCTACTCTAGTTATTTGCAAGTGAACCAATATTCTGAACAAGATGGCCGCTTGGCTCATAATAGCGACCATCTTCCAGCCTGATTCCACTTCAGAACACCGTATCACCATGTTACATATCGCCCCTTGTGTGTCACAGCAATACAATAAAATTATTCACACTATCACCATGTTACATAGCACCTCCTGTGTGTCACAGTAATACATTAAAAAGACACACCCTATCACCATGTTACATAGCGCCCACTGTGTGTCACAGCAATTCATTAAAAAGACACACCATATTGCCATGGAGTTCCTGGAATTCATCATAGGATTTCCCTATTCTACTCAAGCTGCAAACGTTGCTTGGTTCTCGGCTGTAATGCCCAGCTGCTCCATATTAACACTCCATGCACTTTGTATATTTGGAATAAGAAACTTTATTGTGTGGGGAGTCAGAGAATAATGAGTGATTCCAAGGTCATTTGTCATTCTTGGCTCTTAATTCAAGGTGTTAATTAAGTTGGTAATATAGTTTTGTTTTATAATTGGTTTTATAGTTTTATATGTTTAATTTGAGGTTGGAAATTCTCTTTTATTTTTTCAACTTGATTCACAGAGGTAAAGTGACCCACATGGGCTCCTTAGTATGCACATCACATAACACTTTATTATCATACATTTTGTACCACTGGGTGTTGAAAAAAAATCTAAGCACAAATGAACCATAATACTCCAAAAATATTAGTGTTTATTTATTTTTGTATTGACACATGTATAGTTACATTGTTTCAGATCCAGTGGTTTGCTTTACAGTAACTGTATAAGTATATATGTGTATGAGTATCCAGGTAATCAAAATGTCGAGGATGGAGACCAGCACTCCAAGGACTTTTTATTGTAATTATTACATTTATTGTTTTAAGAGTCAGTTTTTCCATAATTTTCATTATTGTGACTTAATTAAGTTATAGAAAATAACTGAAACGTTGGCTCTGGATACAAGAAACGGAATAATTGTGGCAAGAAGTCACTGCAGCACTGCTTTGTTTATTTGTTTGATTGATTTAGATGTTTAGTGGTTTGTTTTGCTGGTTTGCTAGAGGGTTTTATCTTAATGGAGGAGTAAACATTTCACTATATGGAACTTACCAGGTTGGTTACTACTTAATATCTCAAAGTTTTATTCTCATCCTTTTTCTTCCACTATCCTATAACACAGGAGGAGAAACCTGTTGTCGAAGCTCCGCTCCAGGATTCAGAGGCTGATGTGAATCAGCCCGAGGAGACTGAGACGGAGGAAGAGAAGAAGATCAAGCAGCGCGAGAGCCTGAAGATCCTGGTGAGTGGGACACACTGTGTCACCTTGCTCTCGCTACAAGTGCAGTACATCATCACAGAGACAGACCCTGCCTCCACATTACGTAGCGCCCCCTGTGCGTCACTGTAAATGCATTTTAAATGACACGATTTCCCTTGTGTTTCCATGAGTCTATGTAGAATGAGCTCCATAAGGGAATACAATCTAAACATTTTGTGGTTCTTCTGTTGTGTAGTGTGCTGCTGTGCGTAGAGAGATGATGGACGCCGGCCTCATCTCACGCATAACTCGCCCCGTGCCAGTGCAGGAAGCCCGGAGTAAACTGGAAGTCGGCGTGTCGGTATTCCATGCTATTAACAACCAGTTCATGGATTACCAAACCCGACTGGCCATACTGCACTATGGAGATTATAACGGGAGCAGCGGAAGCAGCAGTGACGACTCAGATGCTGCATCTCTCACTTCCTATGAATTCAGTGATGGAGAGCAGGTAAGAACCTTCCCAATGAGGTGTATTAAGGATTATGGTTTCAATTCTCTAGTTATTTCCAAATATTATAATAGAATTATAAAGAGCTTTGCCATAAATAAATGTGATATATTACTTCTTAGGACATAAATGATTGGCCCACCGACGCTGCCAAGAGCGAGGAGGAAGATCAGGTAAGAACCAACACAATGCAATGTACTAAGGCTTATGGTTTCATTCCTCTACTTATTGTTTAATATTATAATAGAATTATAAGGAGCTTCACTTATAAATAAATGTGATATCTTATTTCTTAGGACACAAGTAATCAGCCCACCACCGCTGACACGGTCGAGGAAGAAGATCAGGTAAGATCCCGCACGTTATGACGCGTTAAACCTCGGCTTTAGTTCCAGTAGTTATTGATTAATACTGAGGGTCTGTGAGTGGTTTGAGATAAACATCTATTTTTGTTGCAGATCTCTTCTCCAAAAGACCTGAGTGTCCAAGGAGCCGTTAATGAAGAAAATGTAGTCGCCGCTCCTAAATCCAAGGTAATTAATAGATGAATTTGTTAACACTATGACAGAAACCAGTGGAGTTCTAGGACAATCACCGCATCAAATATGTTATGATATTGTTTCAGATTATCAGTATGGTGCTGAAGGAGGAGAAGGAAAGCCGCATGAGACGCTTCTGGAGGGGCATAAAATCCCTCTTCTGCTGCTGCTGCGTCCAGAAACCCAAGAGATGCCGTCCCATGAGGAGAACATCTAGCAGCGAATAGAGCGATCCCATGCAGGAGAGCAGCACCAGTAGCCTGCCAGGAGGATGCCAAGTCAGTAAGTATTTCCAGAAACTGCAATGTAACTTTATACCAACCCAATCCGAGTCCCACCATTTACACATAAAATGCCCAAACAGGTAAGAGACTACAGTAACGTGAGAAGCCAAGCTCTACACGAGAAACATAGATTAACTTCATAAAATAGACCTAATACAAGAGGAATAAGTAACAGTGCTTAATATATAATAAACATGCAAGATGTTGTAGATGTGGAGAGAATGTTTTTTTTTATACTATCATTTATGCCCTTCTCTAAGGTGGCGCAAGAGAGGAATCAGGAAGAAGCATCAGTGTCTTGGATGTTGTGTCCAACACATTATATATGCCACGATGCCAATGTGATTTCCATGAACCATGACGCCAGAAAGGACTGCATCAGCCGCTGAGCTATCCTGGATAATGATTTTCCCGTTAGGATCCGAAGAATTAAATGAGAAGTGATGCCCGGCGCTCAACTTCAATGTGATAATGGCTGCTTGATCCAAGGAGAAATCTGACACCATTCTGGGGTCAAGAAGGATTTTTTTCCCAGTATGTTGCACGTCCGGGGAATGCTTCAGACTGGGTTTTTTTTTGCCTTCTTTTGGATCAGCAGCAGTAGGTGATGTGAAAGGCTGAACTCGATGGACGCACAGCTTTCTTTCTGCCTACGTAACTATGAATAATCACAGCAACAATGGTGCGGTGACTTAGTGGAGGAAGCACCCTGATACAAGTGGATCCTACGGAGAATTTGTGGGCTTATATCACCAATTTATACAGTGCAGTGTTTTTATGTTGCTAATAAACAATTTTACACTGCATTCCTCTGTTATATAATTATTAACCCTCCCAAGTCTATGAACGCAGACCGCTATTACACACATGTATAATACAATAAATGCAATGATTGCCATAACAAGTGTCACGGATCCCTCTGATTACCAAAATAGTGGTCCCTTTACGCAGACCGCTCTCTACCCTTCCGATCCTTGAATGGTCGGCAAAACTAGAAAGACAATTAACCAGACATAGATAAACAGGTACACCAGACAGAGGTATGAATAGAGTATTGTCACGAATCCTTCTGACTACCAAGGATGGATCTCTTATGTAGCTCACTCTCTACTCTTCCGATCCTTGAATGGTCGGCAAAGCTATATAGACAATTAAGCAGGTAACAGATAAAGAAAGGAAAACACCAGACAAAGGTACAGACCAGAGTACAAGTCCTCCCTAGGACTTTAGTATTAGCAGAGGTAATCTGATGTGTGCTTACGGTGCCACATAGACTGACCTCGGTACCAACGTTAAGGGCAGAACCAAGAGCAGAGTAAATGCCAATACCAGGGGTTATACACAGAAGGGTTCGTTTGCAAATGCCAGGGGTCATACAGAAGAGAGTTCGTTTGCCAATGCCAAGGGTCATACACAGGAGGGTTCGTTTGCCAATGCCAAGGGTTATACACAGGAGGGTTCGTTTGCCAATGCCAAGAGTCATACACAGGAGGGTTCGTTTGCCAACGCCAAGGGTCATACACAGGAGGATTCGTTTGCCAATGCCAAGGGTCATACACAGGGGGATTCGTTTGCCAATGCCAAGGGTCATACACAGG
Organism: Leptobrachium leishanense; assembly: GCA_009667805.1. Taxonomy (NCBI): domain Eukaryota; kingdom Metazoa; phylum Chordata; class Amphibia; order Anura; family Megophryidae; genus Leptobrachium; species Leptobrachium leishanense. The sequence goes on along the minus strand of RXON01001919.1, from coordinate 12,801 downwards.
TAATAGCCAAATATTCACAAGAGCTCTGCGGGAAGTGAATACCACGTCAGGGCACCGGTATAGTGGTGAGACTGGGTTTTAAACCCGGCGGGTCCGCGTCATAACGCCAGGCCCCGCCCCTCGGCGTCCCACGTGAGCGCACCCGGAAGCGTTTACATTCGGCGCCTGGCCAGCGAGCAGCGAGGAAGCTGCTGCCAGGCGCCCCATCCCCTGACCCACCGTGACAGAACCCCCCCTCCAGGGCGGCCACTGGACGACCCCCAGGGGCACGGGGGTGCGCCAAATAGAAGGCCTTCACTAGCCTAGGAGCATGGACTTCCGCAGCCGGTATCCAAGAACGATCCTCTGGACCGTAACCCACCCAATCGACCAAGTACTGCAAGGACCCCCTAGACATCCTGGCACCCAGAATGGCCTTAACTTCGAACTCCTCCTCGCCCTCCACAGAGACAGGAGGCGGTGGAGCATGGACCTTGGTGTACCGGTTACATAACAACGGCTTCAAAAGGTTTACATGGAACACATTGTGTATCTTAAAATGGGGGGGTAACGCCAAAGCATAGGAGACAGGGTTGAGTCGCCGTAGGATCTTATAGGGGCCGATATACCTAGGAGCCAACTTCATGGAAGGCACTAAGAGCTTGATGTTACGTGAAAGAAGCCAAACCCTGTCCCCAACTTGATACACGGGTGCCTGCCTCCTGTGTCTGTCGGCCTTAGTTTTCTGGATGGCACTACTCTCCTCCAGTGCCCGTCTCACTCTCCCCCAAGTCTCTTTCAATGATGCCAGTTGCTCATCTAAAGCAGGAATCGTGGTATCAGGAAAAGTATCGGGGAGCACGGGAGGATCAAAACCATAAACAGCGAAGAAAGGAGAATGTCCTGTGGATTCACTCACTGCACTGTTCAAAGCATATTCTGCCCATGGTAGCAGGTCTGACCAGTTATCTTGTTGTTCTGAGATAAAGCACCTGAGATATTTCTCTATATTTTGGTTTGCTCGTTCTGCTGCTCCGTTGGTCTGGGGGTGATAAGCCGAAGAGAAAGAGAGGTCTATCCCCACGTTCTTACAAAACCCTCTCCAGAATCTGGAGATGAATTGGGTCCCCCTATCAGAGACAATTTCCAGGGGGACACCGTGTATGCGGACCACGTTGGCAATGAAAATGGGCACCAGTTCAGCTGCCGAAGGTAGTTTCCGAAGAGGAACATAGTGGCCCATCTTGGAAAATCGATCTATGATCGTAAGTATCACTGTATTCCCTCTTGACTCAGGTAACTCTACTATAAAATCCATGGCTACATGTGACCAGGGTCGTTCGGGGATCGGCAAAGGCTGGAGTAAGCCAATGGGTGCTGTTTTGGGACTTTTCTGCCTTGTGCATACCTCGCACACGGCAATGTAATCTTTGACATCTCGGCACAACGTGGGCCACCAGAGGAGTTTACTGATAGTAGACACAGTCTTGGTGATACCCATATGCCCAGAAGTTTTATTATCATGATAGATGTTAAGTACTTCCTCTCTTTCGTTCTCAGGTACAAAGAGTCTCGCAGGAGGTTTTCCCCAGGAGCTGCGCCCTGGACGGTCTGCAACCTTTTATTAGAGGAGACGAGACACTAATCGTGGTAGCGGCTATAATCCTTTCCTGGGGTACAATGGGATGCCGATCTTGGATATTATGTTCATAAGACTCATACTGTCTCGATAATGCGTCTGCTTTAATGTTTCTGGACCCAGGTCTATAGGTAAGCACGTAATTAAAACTTGAAAGAAACAATGACCATCTCGCTTGTCTGGAATTTAAACGTTTGGCATCTCCAATGTACGTGAGATTCTTATGATCGGTTATGATAACGATGGGGTCCTTAGACCCCTCTAATAAGTATCTCCATTCAGCCAAGGCCGAGATGACTGCTAACAACTCTCTATTTCCAATGTCATAGTTCTTCTCTGCCGGGGACAACTTCCGAGAATAGAAGCCGCATGGATGCAAGGGTTTGTCAGGAGCCTCCCTTTGGGACAAGACTGCACCAAGACCTAGTTCGGAGGCGTCAACTTCTACTTGGAAAGGCAGAGCCGGATCTGGATGTCGGAGAACAGGGGCAGTAGTGAATGCTTGCTTTAGTGCCTCAAAGGCTTGAGTGGCTTGAGGTGTCCATTTCTGATTTCCCACCCCTTTCTTTGTCATAGCCGTGAGGGGGCCACCAAGGCCGAAAAATCTTTAATGAACCTTCGGTAATAGTTCGTAAACCCAGAAACCTCTGAATGGCTTTAAGTCCTTGGGGTAGAGGCCAGTCAAGAATAGCTGAGAGCTTCTTAGGATCCATTTGAAAACCCTCAGGGGTTATTATATAACCAAGGAATTGCACAGTTACTATGTCGAATAGACATTTATCTAGCTTACAATACAATCCAGCCTTCAATAGTTTTTTCAATACTTGTTTCACGTGGACATGATGAGTGTCCACATCAGGAGAGTATATCAGGATATCATCCAGATATACTATGACGAATTCTTGCAGAAATTCCCTTAGAGTGTCGTTTATAAGGTCCTGAAAGACGGCTGGCGCATTACACAACCCAAAAGGCATCACCAGGTATTCATAATGCCCGCTACGTGTATTAAAAGCCGTTTTCCATTCGTCTCCCTTTTTAACCCTGACCAGGTTGTACGCTCCGCGTAAATCAAGCTTAGTATAGACACGGGCCCCTTTTAATCGATCGAACAATTCTGTTATGAGAGGTATGGGATATGCATTTCTTATAGTGATCCTATTCAAACCTCTATAAATCGATGCAAGGTCGCAGATCTCCCTCTTTCTTGGAAACAAAAAAGAAACCTGCTCCTGCTGGAGAGGAGGACCGTCTAATGAATCCTCGTTCCAGATTCTCTCTTATGTATTCCTCCATAATGTCGTTCTCTCTTTGTGATAAAGGGTATACGTGACCCCTAGGAGGCATCGTACCGGGGAGTAAATCAATAGCACAGTCATATGGACGATGTGGTGGTAGGACCTCAGTCCTGGCTTTAGAGAACACCTCCTTTAATGCCAGGTAACATTCAGGGACCTCTGTGGACAAAGGAGGGGCTGTGGCAATATTGAGGCTACCAATCACATTGACTCTGCCTAGGCACTTAGACTGACAACTCTGACCCCAACATTTTATGTCTCTCTGGACCCAATCGACAACTGGGTTGTGCTCTGTTAGCCATGGAAACCCAAGAACGACAGGACATGAGGGTGATTCAATAATTTGAAATCTTATTGTTTCCTGGTGCAAAACTCCTGTTTTCATACATACATCGACTGTGGCGTGAGTGATATGTGGACATGACAGGGGTTTACCATCTATGGCCTCCACCATTAGAGGTCTTTCCTTGAGAACCAGAGGTAGGAGGTTTTTGGCAGCAAAATTCTTATCCATAAAATTGCCTGAGGCCCCAGAGTCTAAGAACGCCTCAGTCTTGAGGTGAACCCCCTCCCAGGTTAGGGAGATCGGTAACAGAATCCTGGATTTTTTTTCTCATTATCCACAAAGGAGGCATACAGAGAACCGATAACCTGGGTATTTCCTGTTCTGAGTCCTAGTTTGCTATATTCAGCCCTGCTAACCCTGGGTCTCTGAGGACATCGAAGGCGGAAGTGATCTGCCCCTGCACAATAGAAGCAGAGCCCCTTTTCTCTTCTGTGCGCTCTTTCTGCTTCTGAAATACCGTCTTCCCTATTTGCATGGGTTCAACGACTGGCAAATCTGTTTTCACATTCTCCGAATTACCTGACGTACTGGTGTGTCTGGGTAATGAGGGTAAAGGAGGCAAGACCCTTCGGGGTCTATCTCTGGGGTGTCTCCTTTCCCTGATTTGATCGTCCATGGCTATACAGAAATCTATCAGGTGGTCTAGATTTTCTGGTAATTTTAAGGGAGCCAGCTCAAACATAAAAGCCTCGTTCAAGCCTTCGGTAAAGGCTAAGGTTAAAACGTCGTTCGGCCAAAGCACCTCAGAAGTCAAAGTCTTAAACTCTATGGCATAGTCGGCGACCCTCTTATTACCTTGTTTGATGTGAAACAAGGACCTACCCGCATTGGTAGCCCTTCTAGAGGGATCAAAGATACGTTTTAACTCAGAGGTAAAACCCTCATAGTCATAAATGATGGGTTTCTTATTTTCCCACAACGGCGTAGCCCACAATAAAGCTTTTTCTGTTAAATGATTAATCAGATATCCTACTTTGGCTTTATCAGACTTACAAGAACCTGGATTGTTCTCAAACAAGATCTCGAGTTGAGTCAAAAAACCCCGGCATAGGCTTGGTGTACCATCATAGCATAGGGGTGCCTTCATACTAAGCCTATGTCCTTCAGGGGGGACGGAACTGACCCTAGGTAATACTGGATCTGGAGGGTTTGTGGTACCTGTATTGGACCGATTTAACAGGGTTTGCAGAGCGAGAGAAATCTGGTCCATCCTATGGTCCTGTTCCTCTTGTCTGGCTGCGATACGTGCCAGCTGGTTAGAGAGGTCTGCGGGATCCATTGGCCCTGACGTAATGTCACGGATCCTCTGATTACCAAAATAGTGGTCCCTTTACGCAGACCGCTCTCTACCCTTCCGATCCTTGAATGGTCGGCAAAACTAGAAAGACAATTAACCAGACAATAGATAAACAAGGGGTAACACCAGACAGAGGTATGGAATAGAGTATTGTCACGAATCCTTCTGACTACCAAGATAGTGATCTCTTTATGTAGCTCACTCTCTACTCTTCCGATCCTTGAATGGTCGGCAAAGCTATATAGACAATTAAGCAGGTAACAGATAAAGAAAGGAAAACACCAGACAAAGGTACAGACCAGAGTACAAGTCCTCCCTAGGACTTTAGTATTAGCAGAGGTAATCTGATGTGTGCTTAGGGTGCCACATAGACTGACCTCGGTACCAACGTTAAGGGCAGAACCAAGAGCAGAGTAAATGCCAATACCAGGGGTTATACACAGAAGGGTTTGTTTGCAAATGCCAGGGGTCATACACAAGAGAGTTCGTTTGCCAATGCCAAGGGTCATACACAGGAGGGTTCGTTTGCCAATGCCAAGGGTTATACACAGGAGGGTTTGTTTGCCAATGCCAAGAGTCATACACAGGAGGGTTCGTTTGCCAACGCCAAGGGTCATACACAGGAGGATTCGTTTGCCAATGCCAAGGGTCATACACAGGGGGATTCGTTTGCCAATGCCAAGGGTCATACACAGGTAATAGCCAAATATTCACAAGAGCTCTGCGGGAAGTGAATACCACGTCAGGGCACCGGTATAGTGGTGAGACTGGGTTTTAAACCCGGCGGGTCTGCGTCATAACGCCAGGCCCCGCCCCTCGGCGTCCCACGTGAGCGCACCCGGAAGCGTTTACATTCGGCGCCTGGCCAGCGAGCAGCGAGGAAGCTGCTGCCAGGCGCCCCATCCCCTGACCCACCGTGACAACAAGTATCAAGAGTCGACTTTTCAGTTAGTTGCCATAGCATGTGACATTGTGTTCTAAAATTTATGGAAAATAACTACATTTTTGGCTCTTGATACAATAAATGTAACTATTTACTGACGATGATGTCAGTTTCAGCCCCCCCACCTTCCCGCCGGAGCAGAGAAGGTGCCTGAAAGGGGAGGGGGTTATTTTGGATCTCGCTATCAGCAGTTTTCTCTCTTGGCATTCCTCTGCAGTGGAATGTAAAGGTTGATTACTAGTCTACTGATTATTAGGCTTCAACAGCGAAATAATTCATTTATATTCCTTTAATTTGTGATGTACATCTAAAGTAAGGACTATGCAATTTTATAGATATCAAGTTATTCAGGCATACTTTACCATCCGGTTAGTGAAGATAGAGTGGTGGAAGATTAGGGTGTGGTCACGTCTTAAAGGGGGGCCGATGATATTTGCCCTTTCTCCCCTCCAAGCGTCCCTCAGGTCTCTCCCCAAGCTTTTCTCAGTGTGTTGATTTGCTCTGGATTGTCCCCTCTATATAGTGGTTTCCGCACAGTTTTAGATCTATCCCATCACTATGTGGCCTCATTTGATTGGAGGATATATATATTCATCAACTCCAGGGGTCTGTCCAAGTGTTATATTACCTGGCCAGCAGATGGCGCTCTCAGATCAACCATCAACCTTCTGCAGGAATTAATTTATGTATTTGGCCAATCTTTTACTGGTTTGGGGTCGTTTTATTCCTATATCCCGGGACTCCATAGATTTTATTAACAAATCAAAATTTATTTCTATTGTGGCATTGCCGGCATACTTCGCCACGGCGTGTGTGTATTTCATACTCTCTTTACTTAAATCCACAGGGATGTGTATATGAGAGGATCCTGTAGACATACATCAATTCATTCATTCGTGATATTGTCTTTAACATTCACAATTACCAGACTTAATCGGTTTCATGCATGTTAGTATACCAGACATTTGTAATAATCAACTGAATGTGGTAGGGCCTCTGTTTTTTATAAGACGCCAAGGTTATCTATTCTAACTGACCACATAAATTAAATATTCAAATACCATATAGGGTTAGATCATATCGCCGAATAGCATAGCATTACAAGCTGGTTTATCCAAGCCATTTAACCTTCTCTGGTTTTTTTTTCTTTATTGGGCAACCCATTGTTCAACGTTTACGTGGCTTTCAGAGTTTCGATCTGACAAAATAAACACAATACTGAGATACCTATCCTAGGGTAAGATCAGTTGTCATTGTGTTCCCTTACTTATAAACCAATTGATCTAACATCTGGTTATTTTTCTTGCAACCAGAATTAATTAAGGACACTGGATGTTTGCTGATAGATAACGAGTCTCGCTTGTTACATTGTCTTTAGAACGCATATTCTGGTTATATATTAACGACACAGACAAATTGTCTGTGTGAAGCATTCGCTGGCCCCAAATTTAAACAGTCCTGCAAAATATAATGCGTTATAGAAATTTCATATCTGAAAAGGTCTGACATAAGTCCCCCTTTCAATATCTACTCATCTAGATCCATGATTAGGAATTGACATGGACCAATTGGATAGGAAATTTTAGATCTGTATGGTAGCCTTAGTCTTTAACAAGTTGTTAGGCATCGACTCCATCTGGTAACTGGTGCAGGAAAAAAAAATTGGTAAATACATGATTGGTTCTCACGACCATCCCCCTTTTGTGGTTCCCCCATTTCTTTTACGAACGGGGTAATCTGAGGGTGAATCAATGAACTCCAGTTGATGAAAAAATGGATTTGAATCAAGCAGTTTTTCCCGGGTAAGGACCATTCAAGCGAAACATTTTGTGGTTTATTAATCTTTTCATCTATGGAGGTTGATTTTCAAACAACCAATAATGCACTTGTCGTCATCCTTCCGTTTCTTTGGGTATCCTTTATGACGGGGTGCTCCCATGACTTTCCGTCACCTCCAGCATGGCTGCTCCTGACATCTGAGTCTTTAGGACACGTCTCCATGCGAGTGACCAATTGTCACTTCACTCATCTTATCTTTCTAAAATGAGATAAACCTCATAAGAATTGATATACACAACATGTGAATATTTAGGTTAACACTTCATCTTTGTGACTTTGGACTTTAGGATCATGGTCAATGGAAACGGGTAATCTTCCTCATTTCTGATTTATTCCATGCTTTCCCTTAGATGCAGTGTGGCATTTATTTTATTTTAATGCATTTCATCAAGACAGTGACACATAGATTATTAACCCTTTCAATTCTTGTGAGCCATTAAGTATATCATCCCCCTTTTGTGGGCTTGCTTTCCTAATAGGGGACTGAATGGATATCGCCCTGTAGAGATAAATAATATATACGTATTTATATATATTTTCCTACAAATTTAATTTCTTTGACCGCATTAACGAGTGGAAACCAGTGATTGGATTCGGCCTTCCCACGAGGTTTACTCCTGCAATCATGCAGTTATTGTATGGATTTATTATAACAGACCCTGTTAATACCCGTTCCTAACCTCCGAGGGCAACTCCATGAACTGGTGTTGAGAATCACTTTACCTGGGGTAGGGGGATTCTCATCCTTACCCACCGTACAGAGAACCTTAGGTTTCTTGTAGGCTAATGCGCAACGGGTAGCTGGCTCTCCATCGGAGCATCTGGCTACGTCGATCTCTTGAGAGTCGGTTGCGGTTAATGGCCTGTTTATATCAGAGGGACTAGAAGTAGGCTGAAAAATAGGAGAGTGGTTAGCATCCAACAGCAGAAATCCCCCTTTACATACTTTAGATTCCTTATTAATATGTAGACCTGGGGATTAAATGGTGTTAGGTTGTGCCACCTCTGCTATTTCATTCAGTCGTTCCCTCTGATTCAATAACATCTGAGGTGTTATTGATCCTGTGGCCTTGGGTGGCCACTGGATTTATCCCTAAAGAGTTATCAGGCCGCTGTGCCAATACATACTCGGTTATCTCCGCCAATTGTTCAGCTAATTGATATAACCGGTATTCTAATTGGTTTATTCGGTCGTTCGGATAATTTCGGTTAAGTTATCTATTTCTGCGGATCCTATTACGCTCGGGCCTAAAATTATTTGATGTGTCAGAATCAGCATTGCTACTTCTGTTCTGACAGTGTGATCTGGGCCTGGGGTCTCCTGTCTGACCTCCCCTTCTATTTTCAGGAACCCTAACGCAATGGGGTATCCTACCTATTTGAGGGGATCACCACTTTGAGGAGAATCACTAGATTGGGGGTACCTATTTCTTTGGGCAGGCCTAGGCCCTTGGGCATATTCCCTGTGACTATTGTGCGGTCGTGGCCATTGCTCATACCTTCTGCAGTCATTGGGTGACCTCTGCTCCCCACTTCTTGGTGGGCGCGGGGCAGGCGTGACCCTGGGGTTCCTATCTGGATTATTCCCTTTTACCACCTCAGCGTATGATTTCCTCCTGGCAACATATACCTGGGAGGCATCCTGATATTGCTTAGGGGCAACTTGGCTTGTGGTATGGTCCCTTTTATCCGTCCTATGACTCCCATGACTGGCCTCATTAGATGGCTGGACCTGCACTTTTATAGGCCTTGAAGGGATCCCCCTTTCACCCTGTTTAACATCATCTGCGGGGCCACTTACAGAATCTACCCCGCTGTCTTTGGTATGCTCTTTTAAATGAGGGCCAGCATCAGGCTTATGGTCAGAGGAAACAGTTTCTGTTTGTCTACCTTTACCTGGGATATGGAGGCTATCCGGGTTTTTAGTACCTTTTTCTTCAAGGTTTCCAGTGAGCATTGAATTTCATCTGTGTCAGTTTCAACACTTTCATCACTGCTTGACACCTCGGACTCACTTGTCTCCATCATGGCAACCTTTCGTATCACAATTCCTGTAGCTATTGCACAACACAAATACATTATGGAGGGCCAAGATTCCATTATAATGCAATTCCTTGTTTCCTTGTCTTTTGTGTTTGTAAACAAATCCAAGAAATTACACATATCCCCTTCCTTGTCCCACATATTGCGTACAAGACTTTGGGCGCGGTCTTTGATAGTATCCACAAACACAATCAGACTGGATTCAATATGCAATGACTCTCTGATATGTTCTACCACTTCACATATTTCACTACGTCTTGTTATTTCTTCACGTCTTGATTGGGGGATTGCAGATGTGTGACTTCTGGAATACCCAGCCTTCTGGCTATCAGTATCTGAACCAGACATGTTTCTGCAGACTTTTTACTGCAGAATAAAATTATAAACGGTTTATTAGATATTGATTTAAAACTGGAATATTTTTAATATTCAAGCCTATGGGATTAGCCTGAATAAACCTGACGAATGAAACCACTGAATGGCAGGGCATTTCGGCAACCTCTCATTGCTGGTTTTTGTTCTCTGAATAGACGAAGCATTGCTTCTCTACGGGGAATTCACTGCCCTCGAACAGGCACCGTATGTGCAGGCAATTCGCCAACATTTGGCGAACTGCCTGCTCTCTGGATAGCCGAATGGCCAGGAAAGGAAACCAAACGCTGAATTTCAGCGTTCGGTTACCTTTCGCCAGCAATTGGTATCGCTTTGAATAACCCTGTGTATTTTACCAAGGTGATCCTTAAAATCCGGCCTGTTAGGGCGTCCTAAAGGCAAGTTAAATAATAACATATAAATGATAATGATAATTATATAACAGTGACATCCAAACATACAGATTCTGTGGCTTTTGCTCCATTTCCAGAAATAAAAAACATATCGCCCCTCCATAAATTTTTTCAACACTAGTTGTAGAAATGAATCATTACATAAATGTTTTAATGAACATGTTTTTTTAGAGACAATCGTGAACAGTCCATCTTGACACTGATAAAGGAGAAACTGATAAAACACGTTCTGCCCATTTGAAAGAGAATGACTTAACAAAGACTAAACTCCAAGTACAGAGCTCCCTTACAGGATTGCCACGCTATTCAATAAATGTGCTGCTTTGCCTGGTCCCCTGTGGCATGCCGCGGTCAAATGGGGGACTGGGAATATATGAAGAGCAATAGCTCCCTTTTTATAATGATATACTGTAGGTCAGCAAAAAAATACTGATCTATATAAAGGGAGAGATTCTCTTTCAAATGAACAAAACCTATTTTGCCCATAATAGCGGCACTTTAATCACTGATAGCGGCGCATATCATGATATCTCAATTCACGCCATACGGTCACTATACACATCACTTCCTCTGAAAATGAATTTGAATTACACTGTCCTTTTATGGAATCTCATGGAGTCCAGTTTATATTTGGTGAACATTCCAAACTGCGCCAACATTCTGTGATATCATAGAATCCAGTCCTTGCTGAGAATGTTTACCAGGCGCTTATTCTTTCAAACGTCACTCTGTTGTTACTGAGAGTTGTGCGATTATTTCCCCGAGATTTATTACTGACCTTTATTGAATTATTTAACTTATTCAGTTGTTAAAGTATTTAGATTCAGATTCCACAAGGCCATGGAGCCAGAAAAGGTAAGTTCTCCTTTTCCATTGCAAGACACATCTACGAGTTATGAAAAAACTGCTCTTTTCAATTTATTAAAAAAAGGGCAAATTTTTATAACTTAACTATTTTTTTGTTCATTATCAGTTTTAATGGTGGATGTATATTTTAATATTTTTTTTTCTAGGGTTAAGACGTGGAGAAGTGGATAGCACAAAGTAATATATTTAAAAATATGTGTGTAGCGTGTTTTATGACAACGGATTAGCGAGTAAACATTTTTACTATATGGAACTTATCAGGTCGGGCTCCTCTACACGTCTTAATATCTAAAGGTTTATTCTCATGCTTTTTTTTAACTGCATCCTTTATCGCAGGTGAAAAACCTTGGCCCGGAAGCGACGCAGGTTATCGAGCCTGTTGAGCCTCAGACCAACGAGGATGCCCAAGCGATTTCCGAGGCAAATGTCCAGAAGGAGACTCCTGAAAATCTGGTGAGTGCGTCACCTTGGGAAAACAATCACATAGATAGCGCCCCCTGTGTGTCACCGAAATACTTTAAAAGGAACTGTTACCGGAGTCAATCAGGTTCACTTTCTTCAATTATGCCGGACCGGACACAAGCAAGGATTGTCTGAACACGAGTCTCTTCAGGAAAGGCAAACTTTATTGTGTCGTCACACAAGTGCTCACACAGGATTGAATCGCAAAGAGTGAGCCCCGTCTCCCCCCCGACCACGGGTCTTATACCCAAAAATACGTAATTAGGTACATCCCAATTAGCCCACCTCCCGAGGACACTTTATTCCACCCCACGTGGGTTAATACCTCCCCTCGTTAGTACAAAGAAATTCCATACATTGATAATAGATTGACAACTGTCGTGTTAGTCTGACAATCTGTGATTTGCTGCTTCACTCGACCTGGGCCGTGCCCACCTCCTCCCTAAAGGCTGTGTTTGTTATAGATTAGAGCACGGCCTGGTTTCTACGCTCTCTTTGTTTTACTGCGGGTCTATGTGACATTGTAGTAACCATTTGTCTTTCCTGTCTTTCCGTGCCAAGTGCTGGCCGGATTCTTCCTCATTTTATTGCTAGTTCTCCTAATCAACCACATTCCTAAGATTCTATGTAAGCTTCGTCTCTAATGTCTACAAAAATCTACTCTAGTTATTTGCAAGTGAACCAATATTCTGAACAAGATGGCCGCTTGGCTCATAATAGCGACCATCTTCCAGCTTGATTCCACTTCAGAACACCGTATCACCATGTTACATATCGCCCCTTGTGTGTCACAGCAATACAATAAAATTATTCACACTATCACCATGTTACATAGCACCTCCTGTGTGTCACAGCAATATATTAAAAGACACACCCTATCATCATGTTACATAGCGTCTCCTGTGTGTCACAGTAATACATTAAAAAGACACACCCTATCACCATGTTACATAGCGCCCACTGTGTGTCACAGCAATTCATTAAAAAGACACACCATATGCCATGGAGTTCCTGGAATTCATCATAGGATTTCCCTATTCTACTCAAGCTGCAAACGTTGCTTGGTTCTCGCTGTAATGCCCAGCTGCTCCATATTAACACTCCATGCACTTTGTATATTTGGAATAAGAAACTTTATTGTGTGGGCAGTCAGAGAATAATGAGTGATTCCAAGGTCATTTGTCATTCTTGGCTCTTAAATTCAAGGTGTTAATTAAGTTGGTAATATATTTTTCTTTTATAATTGTTTTTTTATAGTTTTATATGTTTAATTTGAGGTTGGAAATTCTCTTTTTATTTTTTC
>RXON01001918.1:0-92092 GCA_009667805.1 Leptobrachium leishanense | reverse complement strand
TGTATTACAGGTCACTTTATAATTAATGCAGATGCTGTGCCCCTATATAATATGTATTACAGGTCACTTTATAATTAATACAGATGATGTGCAACTATATAATGTGTATTACATGTCACTTTATAATTAATGCAGATGATGTGCCCCTATATAATGTGTATTACAGGTCACTTTATAATTAATACAGATGATGTGCCCCTATATAATATGTATTACAGGTCACTTTATAATTACTGCTGTGCCCCTATATAATATGTATTACAGGTCACTTTATAATTAATGCAGATGCTGTGCCTCTATATAATATGTATTACAGGTCACTTTATAATTAATGCAGATGTTGTGCCTCTATATAATATGTATTACAGGTCACTTTATAATTAATGCAGATACTGTGCCCCTATATAATATGTATTACTGGTCACTTTGTAATTAATGCAGTTGATGTGCCCCTATATAATGTGTATTACAGGTCACTTTATCATTACTGTCGTGCCCCTATATAATATGTATTACAGGTCACTTTATAATTAATGCAGATGATGTGCCTCTATATAATATGTATCACAGGTCACTTTATAATTACTGCTGTGCCCCTATATAATATGTATTACAGGTCACTTTATAATTAATGCAGATGATGTGCCCCTATTTAATATGTATTACAGGTCACTTTATAATTAATGCAGATGATGTGCCCACCATATAATATGTATTACAGGTCACTTTATAATTAATGCAGATGATGTGCCCCTATTTAATATGTATTACAGGTCACTTTATAATTAATGCATATGTTGTGCCTCTATATAATATGTATTACAGGTCACTTTATAATTAATGCAGATGCTGTGCCCCTATATAATATGTATTACAGGTCACTTTATAATTAATGCAGATGTTGTGCCCCTATATAATATGTATTACAGGTCACTTTATAATTAATGCAGATGATGTGCCCCTATATAATATGTATTACAGGTCACTTTATAATTAATGCAGATGATGTGCCTCTATATAATATGTATTACAGGTCACTTTATAATTAATGCAGATGCTGTGCCCCTATATAATATGTATTACAGGTCACTTTATAATTAATGCAGATGTTGTGCCTCTATATAATATGTATTACAGGTCACTTTATAATTAATGCAGATGATGTGCCCCTATATAATATGTATTACTGGTCACTTTGAAATTAATGCAGATGCTGTGCCCCAATATAATATGTATTACAGGTCACTGTATAATGAAAGCAGATACTGTGCCCCTATATAATATGTATTACTGGTCACTTTATAATTAATGCAGTTGATGTGCCCCTATATAATATGTATTACAGGCCACTTTATCATTCTTAAGTAATGCAGATGGTGTGCCCCTATATAATGTGTATTACAGGTCACTTTATAATTAATGCAGATGCTGTGCCCCTATATAATATGTATTACAGGTCACGTTATAATTAATGCAGATGCTGTGCCCCTATATAATGTGTAATACAGGTCACTTTATAATTAATGCAGATGATGTGCCCCTATATAATATGTATTACTGGTCACTTTATAATTAATGCAGATGCTGTGCCCCTATATAATATGTATTACAGGTTACTTTATAATTAATGCAGTTGCTGTGCCCCTATATAATATGTATTACAGGTCACTTTATAATTAATGCAGATGCTGTGCCCCTATATAATATGTATTACAGGTCACTTTATAATAATGCAGATGATGTGCCCCTATAATAATGTGTATTACAGGTCACTTTATAATTAATGCAGATGCTGTGCCCCTATATAATATGTATTACAGGTCACTGTATAATGAAAGCAGATACTGTGCCCCTAATAATATGTATTACAGGACACTTTATAATTAATGCAGATGCTGTGCCTCTATATAATATGTATTACAGGTCACTTTATAATTAATGCAGATGGTGTGCCCCTATATAATATGTATTACAGGTCACTTTATAATTACTGTCGTGCCCCTATATAATATGTATTACAGGTTACATAGTTACATAGTTATATAGGCTGAAAAAAGACATGCGTCCATCGGGTTCAGCCTCTCCCACATAACCTACTGCTGTTGATCCAAAAGAAGGCAAAAAACACAGTCTGAATGCTTGCCAATATGCAACATACTGGGAAAAAATTCCTTCTTGACCCCAGAATGGCAGTCAGATTTCTCCTTGGATCAAGAAGCTTTTACCCACATATTAAATATTATAACCCTTAATATTCTGTGTCTGCAGGAAGTCATCCAGTCGTTTTTTAAAAGTCTGTACAGACTCTGACCCAACCACCTCAACAGGCAGAGAATTCCACAGCTTGATTGTTCTCACCGTAAAATAACCCTTCCTATGCTTTAAGCTAAGGTCACTTTATAATTAATGCAGATGATGTGCCTCTATATAATATGTATTACAGGTCACTTTATAATTAATGCAGATGATGTGCCTCTATATAATATGTATTACAGGACACTTTATAATTAATGCAGATGCTGTGCCTCTATATAATATGTATCACAGGTCACTTTATAATTAATGCAGATGCTGTGCCCCTATATAATATGTATTACAGGTCACTTTATAATTAATGCAGATGCTGTGCCCCTATATAATATGTATTACAGGTCAATTTATAATTAATGCAGATGCTGTGCCCCTATATAATGTGTATTACAGGTCACTTTATAATTACTGCTGTGCCCCTATATAATATGTATTACAGGTCACGTTATAATTAATGCAGATGATGTGCCCCTATATAATGTGCATTACAGGTCACTTTATAATTAATGCAGATGCTGTGCCCCTATATAATATGTATTACAGGTCACTTTATAATTAATGCAGATGATGTGCCCCTATATAATATGTATTACAGGTTACTTTATAATTAATACAGATGATGTGCCCCTATATAATGTGTATTACAGGTCACTTTATAATTAATGCAGATGATGTGCCCCTATATAATGTGTATTACAGGTCACTTTATAATTAATACAGATAATGTGCCCCTATATAATATGTATTACAGGTCACTTTATAATTACTGCTGTGCCCCTATATAATATGTATTACAGGTCACTTTATAATTAATGCAGATGATGTGCCCCCCATATAATATGTATTACAGGTCACTTTATAATTAATGCAGATGATGTGCCCCCCATATAATATGTATTACAGGTCACTTTATAATTAATGCAGATGATGTGCCCCTATATAATATATATTACAGGTCACTTTATAATTAATGCAGACCCTGTGCCCCTATATAATATGTATTACAGGTCACTTTATAATTAATGCAGATGATGTGCCCCTATATAATATGTATTACAGGTCACTTTATAATTAATGCAGAGGATGTGCCCCTATATAATGTGTATTACAGGTCACTTTATAATTAATACAGATGATGTGCCCCTATATAATATGTATTACAGGTCACTTTATAATTACTGCTGTGCCCCTATATAATATGTATTACAGGTCACTTTATAATTAATGCAGATGATGTGCCCCTATATAATATGTATTACATGTCACTTTATAATTAATGCAGATGATGTGCCCCTATATAATATGTATTACAGGTCACTTTATAATTAATGCAGATGCTGTGCCTCTATATAATATGTATTACAGGTCACTTTATAATTAATGCAGATGATGTGCCCCCCATATAATATGTATTACAGGTCACTTTATAATTAATGCAGATGTTGTGCCTCTATATAATATGTATTACAGGTCACTTTATAATTAATGCAGATGTTGTGCCTCTATATAATATGTATTACAGGTCACTTTATAATTAATGCAGATGCTGTGCCCCCCATATAATATGTATTACAGGTCACTTTATAATTAATGCAGATGTTGTGCCTCTATATAATATGTATTACAGGTCACTTTATAATTAATGCAGACGCTGCCCCTATATAATATGTATTACAGGTCACTTTATAATTAATGCAGATGATGTGCCCCTATATAATATGTATTACAGGTCACTTATAATTAATGCAGAGGAGTGCCTATATAATGTGTATTACAGGTCACTTATAATTAATAAGATGATGTGCCCTATATAATATGTATTACAGGTCACTAATTACTGCTGTGCCCCTATATAATATGTATTACAGGTCACTTTATATTAATGCAGACGCTGTGCCCTATATAATATGTATTACAGGTCACTTTATAATTAATGCAGATGATGTGCCCTATATAATATGTATTACATGTCACTTTATAATTAATGCAGATGATGTGCCCCTATATAATATGTATTACAGGTCACTTTATAATTAATGCAATGCTGTGCCCCCATATAATATGTATTACAGGTCACTTTATAATTAATGCAGATGTTGTGCCTCTATAAATATGTATTACAGGTCACTTTATAATTAATGCAGACGCTGTGCCCTATATAATATGTATTACAGGTCACTTTATAATTACTGCTGTGCCCCTATATAATATGTATTACAGGTCACTTTATATTTAATGCAGACGCTGTGCCCCTATATAATATGTATTACAGGTCACTTTATAATTAATGCAGATGATGTGCCCCTATATAATATGTATTACATGTCACTTTATAATTAATGCAGATGATGTGCCTCTATATAATATGTATTACAGGTCACTTTATAATTAATGCAGATGATGTGCCCCCTATATAATATGAATTACAGGTTACTTTATAATTAATACAGATGATGTGCCCCTATATAATGTGTATTACAGGTCACTTTATAATTAATGCAGATGATGTGCCCCTATATAATGTGTATTACAGGTCACTTTATAATTAATGTCACGGAATGGCCCAGCACCCTCAGCCAGGGGCGGTGCACAATGACATTGATATGGCCATGAACACTTAGGTGCGGTGGCACGCACAAAGTTTTGAAGTTCTTTTATTTAGATGTGGTTATGTGTGGTGTAATAAAGTGTCCCCGTTGGTTATTGTGAAATGTGTTCCCTTTGTCTGCCTTGCCCGCCGCCATTTTCCGATCGCCTCGTGGTTGCAATCAGATTATTCGAATCGGAAAATGGCCGATTCGGACCATCGGTCGAATCGAAAATGGCCGATTCGGACCATCCGGTTCGAACGTAAAATGGCCGATTCGGACCATCCGGTTCGAATCGGCGACTCCCCGATCCGTAAGGACCAATGGGTCCTGTGAGGGAGGGCAGGGATTCCCATTGTATTCATAATTTGTGTAAAGTTGATAAATGGAGGTGCTGTGAATAATAAAGTCAGATCTACCAGTGCATCCAGCCTCGTCTGATGTCTTTATTTCTCCGCCGCATACATTCTATGAGTATCCCCCGCGGTCTCAGGGTGCGGTGTCCAGCAACGATCCGAACCGAATCGAGCGCCCTGTGCCTGCACCGAGCATCAGGACAGAGGCGCAGCGTGAGGGCATCGAGTCCGAGTAGATTCGCCCGGGATCCGATCCGAAAGGCGCAGCCGCGTACCGCGCTTCGGTATATCCAGAGATCGAGATAGGATCCGAACATTCAGCCGCTTCCGTAAGATCCGCAGCGATCTCCGCAATCCGATCCGAAGATTCATCCGCACCCAGATCCGAAACGTTTCCCACTTAAGATCCGAATATTCCTCCGCGGCAGATCCGATCTCCGCATTCGGCCGGCCGCTCCACAGACGTTCCCCACCCACAAGGTCAGTGAACCAGCTGCTCGAGACGCTGAGTACCGTGTTGCTCAGTGGTCGGGCTGGTTCCACGCAGGGGTCCCCTCCACCGCCCGCTAACCCTTCCCCAGGGTCACTCCAGGTCGCACGAGACGCCGAGTGCCGCGTCACTCGGTAGTCGGGCCCGCGGTAAGCGCCGGGGGCACGCAGATAGAGCACACCCGCAGGCGGACAACATCCCATTCCGTCATACTGGTGGCAGCGGTGGGATAAGCTCTCTGCAGACCCCTGGGAGACCCTCACCATGACCGGGTACGGTGCCTACAAGCGGGACGTCCTGCGTGGCATGCTGGAGAACCGGGGCGGCGCCCCGGGCTCCAAGAGCCGGGAGGCCATGATGGAGGAACTAAGGAGGATGGATCAAGAGGCGGCATTCGCAGCGTTACCTGCTGACATCGCGCCGGGCCCCGTCCCCACCGAGCCCGATGACAGCGATTTCCAACGGAAGGTGCGGCAGCGGGTCGCTATGATGGGACCGGCCCCAACGGAGGCTGCTATGCAAAATCTGATTCGCGAAATCAGTCAGGAAGAGGAGCGAGAGAAAGATCGGGCGCACGAGCTGCGGCTGGCGGAAGTGCGAAGCCGACGGAGCAGCCGTTCCCCTTCGGACCGTTCCACCGGGCGCAAAGTGCCTTTTCAGGCGTTCAAGGAGTTCCGGGAAGCAGAGGAGGAGATAGAGAGCTACCTCCAGGACTTTGAGCGCCTGTGCCAAGTGCACGAAGTGCACCGTGCCGACTGGGTGAGGATTTTGGCGTGTAAGCTGACCGGTCGGGCCGCAGAGGCCTACCGCACGGTGCCAGATGAAGAGGCCACCAGTTACCTGCACGTCAAGCAGGCGCTGCTGAGCAGGTTCGCCGTGACCCCGGAAGCCAGCCGGGTGAAGTTCCGGAACTCTCGCCGGCCCAGTGGCGCTACTCATGTTGAGTGGGCCCATCGTTTGCAGCGGGACTTACGCACCTGGTTCTCGGGTAGCAGAGCGGAGTCCGTGGCCGAAATTACCCAGCTGCTGCTGCTCGAGCAGTTTTTCGAGCACACCCCCTCCGCTATCAGGGAGTGGGTGCGTGACAAGAAGCCCCAGACCGTGCAGCAAGCGGCTACCTGGGCCGACGAATATACGGACACTCGGAAGATGTCCGGGGGGAGCGATCCCTGCCCGTCCGACCAGCCCTACCTGCTCCACCACCCCCACCACCGGCTGTCCGGACGCCGGCAGCACGGCCCACCAGCCGGCCCAACAACTTGGCCAATGTTCGGTGCTACGGGTGCAATCAAGATGGGCATTACAAGCAGTATTGCCCCAACCGATCGGAGTCGACTCGACCGCCCGCCAGACCGTCGTCGACCGTCCATTGCTGCGACGCCGAAACCTCGTGGCCGGAGGCCCCGGAGGAATGGGAGCAGCTGCACGAGGCCGACCCCGTGCAAGCCGCCGCGGACGACAACCGTCGTCATCACCGTCAGGCGGTGTGGATAAACGGGCGGCCCGCTGAGGGGCTGCGGGACTCCGGGGCTACCATTACCCTGGTCCGGCCTCACTTGGTTCAGTCGAACGACCGTCTGCAAGGCACCATTGCAGTACGGGTGGCCGGGGGGAAGGTGCTCCGGCTCGAGACGGCTCGGGTTCACCTGGACTGGGGGAACGGGGAGAGAGTGGTGAGGGTGGGGTTGTTGAAGCAACTGCCGGCCGAGGTGCTCCTTGGCAACGACCTGGGGCGGCTAGTTTCGTCTTACTCCACAGATGCAGCTACCCCGGTAACCACTAGGCAACAGAGCCAACGCCACGGCAGGGGCACTCCGAACGGGACCCAGGTGAGATCCCAACCAAAACCTTCCCGACCTCCCAAACCTCCCCGACCCCCCAGACCTCCCCCACCCCCCAGACCGCCACAACCTCCCATACCCCGACGGGTCCCGACCCCTCCCCTCCCACCTGACCTCCCTTCCCCGTGGAGTTCCCCGGAGACGCTTCGCCACCAGACCCAGACCGACCCCACGCTACAGGGCTACCGGGATCGGGCCGGTCAGGGCCTGGACGACCAAAGGAAGGACAAGATAGAGTGGGAGGATGGGCTGCTTTACCGGTACACCGCGAGGGAGGGGTCCAAGAAGAAGCAGGTGCCGCAGAAGCAGATGGTGGTGCCCCAGGGCCCTAGGCAGGAGCTTCTGCGCTTGGCTCATGACATTCCCCTTGCAGGTCACTTAGGACAGACGAAAACCCGGCACAGGTTGGCGCGCGCGTTTTTCTGGCCCCGCCTTAGCGAAGATACCCGCGACTATTGCCGCACCTGCCCAGTTTGCCAGAAAACTGGGAAAGCCGGGGATCACCCGAAAGCGCCCCTGCGCCCCATGCCCATCATTCAGGAGCCCTTTAGCCGGGTGGCGGTCGACATCATTGGGCCGCTGCCGCGGCCCAGTGCCACCGGTAAGAGGTATATACTTACCGTGGTGGATTATGCCACCCGGTACCCCGAGGCTGTGGCCTTGGCCAACATCCAGGCGGACACCGTAGCGGATGCGCTCCTCCGGGTGTTCACGAGGGTAGGGTTTCCCCGAGAAATCCTGTCCGATCAGGGTACCCAGTTCACCGCTGAGCTCACCCAGCAGCTCTGGCGTCTCTGTGGTGTTAGGGCGCTGCACAGCGCCCCGTATCACCCCCAGACAAATGGGCTGTGCGAGCGGTTTAATGGGACCCTGAAGCAGCTCATTCGGGCCTTTGTGCACGAAAGCAGGGATTGGGAGAAGTATCTTCCCCACCTGCTGTTTGCCTACCGGGAGGTTCCTCAGGAATCCACCGGATACTCCCCTTTGAGCTGCTGTATGGGCGCCAGGTGAGAGGACCCCTGGATCTGGTTAGGGCTCAGTGGGAGGGGGTGCAGGAGGAAGATGGGGTTCCTGTGTTGGATTACGTGTTGAAGCTCCGGGAGCGCTTGGCAGAACTCGCGGGGTTCGTACAGGAGAACATGGAGACGGCCCAAGCTCAGCAGAAGGCGTGGTACGACCGCGCTGCTTGCAGTCGCTCGTTCCTCGTGGGGCAGAAGGTTCTGGTGCTGAAGCCACAGCGGCAGAACAAGCTGCAGGCGGCCTGGCAAGGTCCCTACAAGGTGGTAACCCAGCTGGGGGATACCACCTATGTGGTTGTTAGCTGCGCAGACACCAGAATCCAGCGGACGTTCCACGTCAATATGCTGAAGGCCTACCATGAGCGACCGGAGACGGTGGACGCCATATGCGCGCCGGCTGCCGAGGAGACGGAACCATTTCCGTTGGTAGAACTCCCGGGGGTAGCCAAGCAGCCTTCCGGGGTGGATCAAGTGCAGCTGGGGGAGGAGTTAGGGCCTGAAAAGCAGGCGCGGCAGCTGCTTCATGACTACCCGCGGGTTTTCTCGGCCCTGCCGGGATACACTGACCAGGCCGTTCATCAAGTGGACACGCCCGGTCAGAGGCCCCTTCGGCAACCCGCATACCGGCTTCCGGAAGCGGTCCGCGAGTCCATGCGGGCCGAGATCCGGGAGATGCTGGAGCTGGGGGTCATTGAACCGTCGGCCAGCCCATGGGCGTCGCCCGTGGTCCTGGTGCCCAAGAAAGACGGTACCACCAGGTTCTGCGTCGACTATCGGCGGATAAACGACTGTACCATTACAGACGCTTATCCCATGCCCCGAGTCGACGAGTTGCTAGACCAGATCTCCCGGGGTCATTTTCTGACCACGGTCGATCTGTGCAAGGGGTATTGGCAGATCCTCCTTGCCGAGGAGGTGACCCCGAAGTCGGCCTTCATCACCCCGTTCGGCTTGTACCAGTTTCGAGTCATGCCGTTCGGGATGAAGAACGCCCCTGCTACCTTCCAGCGGTTAATCGATCGCCTCCTCGATGGCCTCCAGGGATTCGCTTGCGCATACCTGGATGACATAGCCATCTATAGCCAGACCTGGGAGGAACACCTGGACCATGTAGGGACTGTCCTGGGCCGGATTAGGGACGCCAACCTGACTCTTAAGCCGGAGAAATGCAAAGTGGGGATGGCCGAAGTGCAGTATCTGGGCCACCGGGTGGGGTGCGGGATACAACGGCCCGAGCCCGCCAAGATTGAAGCTATCTTAGATTGGCCCACCCCTGTGACCAAGACCCAGGTCCTCGCCTTCCTGGGCACCGCGGGGTACTACAGGAAATTTGTGCCCCATTACAGTGACCTGGCCAAACCCCTGACTGACTTGACGAAGAAATCCCTGCCCCGCCAAGTCCTGTGGTCCCCGGAGTGCGAACAGGCCTTTCGGCAACTGAAGGCCGCCCTGACCCAAGCTCCCCTGCTAGCAGCTCCCAACTATAACAAACGTTTTGTTGTTCACACAGACGCGTCCATGTTCGGACTGGGAGCTGTCCTAAGTCAAGTGGGGGACGACGGGGGGGATCATCCGGTGGCGTTCATCAGCCGGAAGCTGTTGCCACGAGAGGTGGGGTATGCCGCGGTGGAGAAGGAGTGCCTGGCCTTGGTCTGGGCCCTACGGAAGCTCCAACCCTATGTCTACGGTCGGTCTTTCACCGTGATGACCGACCATAACCCCTTGGTGTGGCTCAACCGGGTGGCCGGGGAAAATGGCCGCCTGTTGCGGTGGAGCCTGGCTCTCCAACCTTTCAATTTTACCATCCAATATCGGCCCGGGTCGCAAAACGGTAACGCAGACGGGTTATCGCGGCAGTCGGCCCGGGAACCAGGGGATTGGGGAGCCCCGACTACCCCAGTACGACCCGTTGGGGTCCAACCGGGTGCGTCGGACCTTGGGGAGGGGGAGGAGTGTCACGGAATGGCCCAGCACCCTCAGCCAGGGGCGGTGCACAAGGACATTGTATGGCCATGAACACTTAGGTGCGGTGGCACGCACAGAGTTTTGAAGTTCTTTTATTTAGATGTGGTTATGTGTGGTGTAATAAAGTGTCCCCGTTGGTTATTGTGAAATGTGTTCCCTTTGTCTGCCTTGCCCGCCGCCATTTTCCGATCGCCTCGTGGTTGCAATCAGATTATTCGAATCGGAAAATGGCCGATTCGGACCATCCGGTTCGAATCGGCGACTCCCCGATCCGTAAGGACCAATGGGTCTTGTGAGGGCGGGCAGGGATTCCCATTGTATTCATAATTTGTGTGAAGTTGATAAATGGAGGTGCTGTGAATAATAAACTCAGATTTACCAGTGCATCCAGCCTCGTCTGATGTCTTTATTTCTCCGCCGCATACATTCTCTGAGTATCCCCCGCGGTCTCAGGGTGCGGTGTCCAGCAACGATCCGAACCGAATCGAGCGCCCTGTGCCTGCATCGAGCATCAGGACAGAGGCGCAGCGTGAGGGCATCGAGTCCGAGTACATTCGCCGGGATCCGATCCGAAAGGCGCGGCCGCGTACCGCGCTTCGGTATATCCAGGGATCGAGATAAGATCCGAACATTCAGCCGCTTCCGTAAGATCCGTAGCGATCTCCGCAATCCGATCCGAAGATTCATCCGCACCCAGATCCGAAACGTTTCCCACTTAAGATCCGAATATTCCTCCGCGGAGATCCGATCTCCGTATTCGGCCGGCCGCTCCACAGACGTTCCCCACCCACAAGGTCAGTGAACCAGCTGCTCGAGACGCTGAGTACCGTGTTGCTCAGTGGTCGGGCTGGTTCCACGCAGGGGTCCCCTCCACCGCCCGCTAACCCTTCCCCAGGGTCACTCCAGGTCGCACGAGACGCCGAGTGCCGCGTCACTCGGTAGTCGGGCCCGCGGTAAGCGCCGGGGGGCACGCAGATAGAGCACACCCGCAGGCGGACAACATCCCATTCCGTCATAATTAATACAGATAATGTGCCCCTATATAATATGTATTACAGGTCACTTTATAATTAATGCAGACGCTGTGCCCCTATATAATATGTATTACAGGTCACTTTATAATTAATGCAGATGATTGTGCCCTTATATTAATGTGTATTACATTGTCACTTTATAATAATACAGAGGATGTGCCCCTATATAATGTGTATTACAGGTCACTTTATAATTAATGCAGATGATGTGCCCCTATATAATGTGTATTACATGTCACTTTATAATTAATACAGAGGATGTGCCCCTATATAATATGTATTACAGGTCACTTTATAATTAATACAGATGATGTGCCCCCTATATAATATGTATTACAGGTCACTTTATAATTACTGCTGTGCCCCTATATAATATGTATTACAGGTCACTTTATAATTAATGCAGATGATGTGCCCCTATTTAATGTGTATTACAGGTCACTTTATAATTAATGCAGATGTTGTGCCTCTATATAATATGTATTACAGGTCACTTTATAATTAATGCAGATGATGTGCCCCTATATAATATGTATTACAGGTCACTTTATAATTAATGCAGATGTTGTGCCTCTATATAATATGTATTACAGGTCACTTTATAATTAATGCAGATGTTGTGCCTCTATATAATATGTATTACAGGTCACTTTATAATTAATGCAGATGCTGTGCCCCTATATAATATGTATTACAGGTCACTTTATAATTAATGCAGATGTTGTGCCCCTATATAATATGTATTACAGGTCACTTTATAATTAATGCAGATGCTGTGCCCCTATATAATATGTATTACAGGTCACTTTATAATTAATGCAGATGCTGTGCCCCTATATAATATGTATTACTGGTCACTTTGAAATTAATGCAGATGATGTGCCCCTATATAATGTGTATTACATGTCACTTTATAATTAATGCAGATGATGTGCCCCCATATAATGTGTATTACAGGTCACTTTATAATTAATACAGATGATGTGCCCCCTATATAATATGTATTACAGGTCACTTTATAATTACTGCTGTGCCCCTATATAATGTGTATTACAGGTCACTTTATAATTAATGCAGATGTTGTGCCTCTATATAATATGTATTACAGGTCACTTTATAATTAATGCAGATGTTGTGCCTCTATATAATATGTATTACAGGTCACTTTATAATTAATGCAGATGCTGTGTGTGACGGAACCTGATGTTATCATCCGCCTGCGGGTGTGCTCTAATCTGCAGGTGTGTTCCCCCTTCGTTTTGATTCTTCCCCCGGCCCGACTACCAAGGTTGTGGCACTCGGCGTCTCGAGCGGCGGGTATGTCTTTGTGATCTGGATGACCCACGCAGTCAAGGGGACCTTGATGTGTACCTAGCCCGACTACTGAGAAGTGTCACTCAGCGTCTCGAGCAGCTGGCCACGGATCTGTACGCAGACCTTTACGGTCGTAGATCGGAACGGCTTGATTCTGCGAAGATTCGGATCTTCCACTAGCGAGTTAGTTGACGATCGATCGTCTGGGTATTCGTATCGCCCAGCGGTCGAAGAAACATCCGCGGCACGGCACCAAGCTGTTCGGATCTCACCCTCACTAGAGACAGCTTAATTCGTTCGACAGCAGGAGTCGGATCGTGCGGCGGTCGAAACGCCCACACGTTGCAAGGTACGAATTCTCGGATCTCCCGGTAGTTAGCTGGACACGTTCAGTCGGCTAGGAGTATTCGGATCGCACAGCAGCGGCGCATGATAGAATTGTATTTCGTCCGGGGTGCTGAACCACGAGGGATGTCAGGCACGCTTGGCAAACAGAGACACGAGACGCAGCTGCATGAACTCAAACCAAAGACAACTTTTATTAAGGACACATCTGTATTTATACTTTCCCCGCGCTCCACATTTGAAAACCCCATGCCCGCCCCCACAGGTATCATTGGCTTTAAGGCGCATCGGGGCGTTGCCGATTCGGGACCAGATGGTCTGATTCAAATTTAGGCGGCAAAATTTGGCGGCAAATTTGAAACGGCATCTATACACAATCAACACTTTTATTTACAGGTCATTTTTCGGTCAGCTAGAAGGCAGGATCGTTGGTGCAACGGCACAACACATAGTTCATGGAATAACAGTGTCCTGATCCCCTGTTTCTGGCTGAGGGTGTTGGGCTAGTTCATCACACTGTGTCTCTATATAATATGTATTACAGGTCACTTTGTAATTAATGCAGATGATGTGCCCCTATCTATTCCACAATGAATCAGGACCATGGTTAACGCCGGCAGGCTTGGAAGTGGAACTTTGGAACTTCGAATTGATATCAACTATCGAATTGATCTTAACTTACAATAAAATTAATAGTCAGCAAACGACTTTATGAAACAAATTAATTTAGTTTCACTGTTTAATTTGACTCAATTACTAAATCTGTGACACAGGTTAATATTTAACCCTAGCCAGTGGCGTAACTAGAAACCAGAGGGCCCCGGTGCAAGAATCCATGACGGCCCCCCCCCAAAACATCCATATTTTAACTTTTTTATTATTATTATTGCAGGTAAATGTTACATCCAAGTGCAGTAACAGCCAAGTGCGGTATAAACGTTACAGCCAAGTACGGTAAATGTTACAGCCAAGTGCGGTTAATGTTACATCCAAGTGCGGTAAATGTTACATCCAAGTGCGGTAACAGCCAAGTGCGGTATAAACGTTACAGCCAAGTGCAGTAACAGCCAAGTGCGGTATAAACGTTACAGCCAAGTGCGGTAAATGTTACAGCCAAGTGCGGTAAATGTTACATCCAAGTGCGGTAACAGCCAAGTGCGGTATAAACGTTACAGCCAAGTGCGGTAACAGCCAAGTGCGGTATAAACGTTACAGCCAAGTGCGGTAACAGCCAAATGCGGTATAAACGTTACAGCCAAGTGCGGTAACAGCCAAGTGCGGTATAAACGTTACAGCCAAGTGCGGTAAATGTTACATCCAAGTGCGGAAAACAGAACAAAAAGGATCATTCAGCCTGAATATCAAACGGAATGCAATTGGCATGGTAGACACAGCCCCCCCCGTAATGCAGGAGCCAGGAGGCCACCTTATTGAAAGCCCCCCGTAACGCAGGCTGAGCTGAGGCAGGCCACCATAGTTACTCAAGGCCCCCAGCCCCCACCCACGGTACTCATGGTCATGGGCCCAGCCGCACCCACGGTAATGCAGGCCTTGCTGCCATATTGGAAGGGGCCCCCCAGCGGCCCCCATGATAACGCAGGCCTGACAGGCTGTCTGCCAATATTGGTATTGAGACCCCCCAGGCCCCCACCCCAATTTGATTTTGAATGAACATAAAAATACCTGAGAGTCAGGTGGCGATGGCGTGCTGCTGATGTGAGTGTGGCCCAGGCCGCAGGAGAGACAGCAGTGTGACGACTGTCACTGGCAGAGTCTGCTGCAGCGGTGGTGCGGTGGTGGCGCCAGGGCCCAGCTCCAGCTGAATGAGTCAGTAGACAGAGTGACTGTCACAGGGGGGCCCAGCCGGGGCACATCACGGGTCAGGAGGGACTGGAGTCTGCTGCGATGTGGTGGCGGCCGGGTCTGGGTCACTCACGTCACGAGCGGGTGCCAGACTGACTGTCAGCACTCAGCAGTGACAAACAGACAGTGTGACACTGACACTCACTCACTGTCTGTAACGGTGCGTGCACTGAGTGTGACTGTCTGTGAGGAGCGGGACTCGGGAGCCTGAGTGTAGGAGGAGAGGACACTACTGGAGCCGCCCTGGAGGAGTCTGGAGACGCAGCTCGGGCGGGAGAGAAAGCGATGGGTTTCGGCCACGAGGAGAAAGGCCGCGCATGAATTTCCAGGTTGGCGCCCGCTCGCTGTCTCCTTGGCCGCGCCCACACACACATGGACACATGTGCGGGCAGAGGCTGAGCAGGCGAGCCGCGAGCAGGGAGAGGGTGACGGCCGGACGGGGGAGGAAGGAACTTAATCATGATTGGAAGATCATGACGAGCAGCCGAGGGCTATCATTGGAACGCGATCGCGGCTGCTGGCAAAAATAGTGCGCTACTAAGCTGATCGAAAACGAACTTCTCCCCAAGCAAGTGGGCCCCCTTAAGCGGCGGAATGGGCCCCCTCAAGTGGCGGAATTGCCAGGGCCCGGTCGCAGTTTTTTTTTAACTGCTCTTACTCGTAAATCAGTACTCCCATATAACACTGAATGATCATACACACAGCGCACATTACTGTGAGGTTTATTGCTGTGGAGCTCTCTCCTATGCTCACACCCAAATTTTTGCCAGCTGCCAGCAAGTACGCTGTCTGTTCGAGGGCAGTGAAAGTGAAAGCAGCTCTACATATATTTCCCCCAGCAGCTCACCCATGGATATATATTGCCCACAGCTCACATATGGATATATTGCCCCAGCTCATAATTATATATTGTCCCCAGCAGCTCACCCATGGATATATATTGCCCCAAATCACATATAGATATATTGCCCCAGCTCACAATTATATATTGCCCACCCAGCAGCTCACCCATGGATATATATTGCCCTAACTCACATATGGATATATTGCGCCCCAGCTCACATATGGATATATTGCCACAGCTCACATATGGATATATTGCCCCAGACCAGCTCACACATGGATATATTGCCCCCAGACCAGCTCACACATGGATATATTGCCCCAGACCAGCTCACACATGGATATATTGCCCCAGCTCACAATTATATATTGCCCCTAGCAGCTCACCCATGGATATATATTGACCCAGCTCACATATGGATATATTGCACCCCAGCTCACATATGGATATATTGCCTCCAGACCAGCTCACACATGGATATGCCCCAGCTCTCATGGATATGCCCCAGCTCTCATGGATATGCCACCAGCTCTCATGGATATGCCCCAGCTCTCATGGATATGCCCCAGCTCTCATGGATATGCCACCAGCTCTCATGGATAGTGCTCCAGCTCTCATGTATATTGCTCCAGCTCTCATGGATATGCCCCAGCTCTCATGGATATGCCCCAGCTCTCATGGATATGCCGACCAGCTCTCATGGATATGCCCCAGCGCACATGGATATTGCCCCAGCTCTCATGGATATTGCTCCAGCTCTCATGGATAATGCCCCAGCTCTCATGGATATGCCCCAGCTCTCATGGATATTGCCCCAGCTCTCATGGATATTGCCCCCAGCTCTAATGGATATTGCCCCAGCTCTCATGGATAATGCCCCAGCTCTCATGGATATGCCCCCAGCTCTCATGGATATGCCCCTCCAGTTCTCATGGATATGCCCCAGCTCTCATGGATATGCCCCCCAGTTCTCATGGATATGCCCCAGCACACATGGATATGCCCTCCAGTTCTCATGGATATGCCCCAGCTCACATGGATATGCCCCCCAGTTCTCATGGATATGCCCCCATCTCTCATGGATATGCCTCCCAGTTCTCATGAATATGCCCCAACAGCTCTCATGGATATGCCCCCCAGCTCTCATGGATATGCCCCAACAGCTCTCATGGATATGCCCCCCAGCTCTCATGGATATGCCCCAACAGCTCTCATGGATATGCTCCAGCGCACATGGATATTGCCCCAGCTCACCTCGTGGATCCTGCCGCCGCCGCCGCGGCGTCTTTGGCTCCTTCTGAGCGTCTGGCGGCATGGAGCTAGGGCGATTGCCTGGGGGAGCCACGTGACCTGATCTTGCGCAGAGGTCTCCGTTGGAGAATGGTCCATGTGCTATGCGCTGGGCTGCTCGCCAGGGGATACCGATGTGCGGCGGAGCAGTGTTTTCTTAGCGAATGTATGGACGCCGGCTAGGGCTCCCGTGCATGCGCGGATTTATTGGCTGACGTGGATACATTTGTTGAAAGAACAATATATGAAAGGAAAGTGCGTTTGTTGTCTCTGGGGCGTCTGATCAACGCACTGGAGACGATATGCTGTCCCTGTATAAAAGCATGCATTCATAGGAATCATAGGAACTTTATTGGGCATTGATCACTGAGAGATACTGGATAAAGTTCACTCCAGTGGTAATGGGAGATTAAAGATGGCGGCGCCCATGTGCAGGCATGCTGCTTCCTTTGTGAAAGTGTTTGGGGAGGGGGGAATCCATTGCACATGGTTTTCCAATGTTAACAATTGTGCACGTGAGACATGAACTAACAACTGGAAACTGTGCATGGTGCTTCACATGCATGAGCATACACTCCCCTTTACTACATGTGTTTCATTGGTTGACTCTGTGATGTAGATTAATTTCTACGACATAGCCGGGATCCTATCCATCCATCAGACGGTATCTTATCCATCCGTCAGCCAAGATCCTATCCAACCATCAACCTGGACCCTATCCATCCATCAGCCGGGATCCTATCCATCCATCAGCCAGGATCCTATCCATCCATCAGACGATATCCTATCCATCAGCCGAGATCTTGACCATTAGGGATGAGCCGAACACCCTCGTGTTCGGTTCACATTCGAACTCGAACAATTTTGAAAGTTCGAGTTCGAACTCAAACACGAACCAAACTCAATGCAAGTCAATCGGACTCAAAAGTTTGGCTTTTAGAGTGCCCTGCAAGAGGGCATATATGCAAGATATTTGCCATAAAAGGTGTATGGGGGTCCGGGTAGTGCCCTGGGGACAGGAAACGAGGACAAAGAGTAAAAAAAAAAACAGTTTTTAAAGGGACAGTAAGTGTTCCATGAAATAAGGGTTAAAAACAAAAACGAAAAATTCCTTCAAATATCGTGCCTAGGAAGTCCCCATAACCTGCCCGTGAAGTGGCGGATTTGTAGGATGTATAGAAACATTTAAAAACAAAAAAATTACATTTCAAATGACGGTAAATGGTTTTCCTTTAAACAACTGCTTGGGGCGGCAGTCTGTATCAAAAGAGGAGACATTTTAGGACACGCAGAACAAGTTTAATTATTTTTTGGCTTTTGGCTTACTTATGGTGAAACTTATGCAGGCTTTGGATGAAAGTAACAATAGGTACTTTAAAATAGGCCTTTAATGTCGGCAACAGTAACCCCTCTGTGGTATTGTGGAAGAGTGCAGGGTTGGACCCTACGGTCAAATATTAAAATTATATAAATTTGGTAATATAGGCGCCAGAGGCAGTGCACCCAAATAATGTGGCTTTCAGTGCCTTCACACCGTAGCCCTTTTGTGGTATTATGGAAGAGTGCAGGGTTGGACCCTGCGGTTCAAAAAATTAAAATGATATAAATCTGGCACAGGCGTCAGTGCAGCCAAATATTGTGCCTTCACACCGTAACCCTTTTGTGGTATTATGGAAGAGTGCAGGGTTGGACCCTGTGGTTCAAAAAATTAAAATGATATAAATCTGGTACACGCGTCAGTGCAGCCAAATATTGTGCCTTTCATGGCAGAAAGTGCCTTTACACCGTAACCCTTATGTGGTATTATAGAATAGTGCAGGGTTGGACCCTGTGGTTCAAAAAATTAAAATGATATAAATCTGGCAAAGGCATCAGTGCAGCCAAATATTGTGCCTTTCATGGCAGCAAGTGCCTTCACACCGTAACCCCTTTGTGGTATTGTGGAAGAGTTAAGTGGTGGAGGTTTTGTGAATGCAGAAGACATCCCTGATCTATTCCGTTATGTCAGCATCAGGGGATTGATAGCTGCTGATCCAGGACTGATTCATTTTTATAAATGTCAGCCGGTCTACAGAGTCGGTGGACAGACGCACTCTTTTGTCTGTGACAAAACCTCCAGCGGCACTGAACGTCCTTTCAGAAAGCACGCTGGATGAAGGGCAACCTAGTAGCTGCATTGCATATTCTGGCCAGTGATCCAATTTCAACATCCAGTAAGCCAGTGGATCATCTGCTGGAAAAGTATCCAGGTCTGCCCTTGCCCTTAGGTAGTCCTGCACCATACGGTGAAGACGCTGGCAATGGGTGCCTACATTTGACGTCCCTGGGCGTCATGTACTAAAAAAATTTAAAAAGGCATCAGTCAAGCGGCCCGGCCTTCACCACTATTCCTCTGATCATCAGCAGCCTCAGAAGCACGTGTGTCATCACTTGGTAACCCACCAGTGCCTGGAAAGGTGTTACACAAGTGTCGCTTTAGAACGGCCTCAAGTTTTTTCATCCTGTGCTCCCTCTGTGAGGGCAGGATGAGCTCTGCAACTTTACCCTTGTATCGTGGATCAAGAAGGCTTGCCAACCAGTAATGATCCCTCACCTTGATAGCATGAATCCTGGGGTCCTTTACCATGCTTTCCAGGAGCCCATGCAGAGTAGGTTGGAGATGGCATTAGCTTCCGAGTCTTTCTGATCACTGAGGAGGATGACCCCATCGTGCACTTCCTCCTCCCAGCCACGTACTAGTCCTTGTGTTTCTGGTCACACAAAACCCTCCCTTGAGGAATCCCCACCTTCAATGCCCCCACTACTTAAATATTCCTCCTCCTCCTCATTCTCCGCCTTTCTGATCTGAGGAGGACCCGCTGGAATGCTGTCTGCGGAAAGACTGGGGCCTTCAGAGCTAGGGAAGGCCTCCTCTTCCTCCCGCTGCTCTTCCTGTAGAGCCACACCTATAAATCCCTGCAGAGTGTGCATCAGCAGGAACACTAAAGGAATTGTGTCACTGATGCATGCACTGTCCCTGCTCACCATACTCGTAGCCTCCTCAAATGGTGACAGTACAGTGCATGCATCCTTGATCATCAGCCACTGCGGGGGGGGGAAAGCAAGCTGACCTGAACCTGTCATTGTGCCATACTCACACAGGTACTCATTGGTGGCCCACTGCTGCTTGTGCAGATGCTGCAGCATTGCTAATGTTGAGTTCCACCTGGTGGGCATGTCACAGATCAGACGGTTTGTGGGAAGGTGGAATTCTCTTTGAATTTCTGCCAGGCGAACACTTGCTGGGAATGACCGACTGAAGTGGCTGCAGACTTTTCTGGCCTGGCTGAGAAGCTCTGCCAGCCCTGGGTACCTGGTTAGGAAATGCTGTACCACTAGATTTAGGACATGTGCTAGGCATGGTACATGCGTCAACTTACCCAGGCATAGGGCGGAGAGAAGGTTGCTGCCATTATCACAGACGACCATTCCCAGCTCAAGCTGGTGTGGTGTTAACCATCTCTGCACCTGCCCCTGCAGAGCTGACATAATTTCTGGCCCGGTGTGGCTCCTGTCCCCTAAACAAACCAGCTCAAGCACAGTATGGCATCTTTTTGCTTGAGCCATTGCGTAGCCCCTGTCATGCGTCGGTTTAACTGCCACATCACCAGAGACAGAGAAGGAGGAGGAGGAAGAGGGAGAGGTGTTGGTGGAGCAGACAGACCTCATACAAGCAGATTTCTGGAGGCGTGGTGGATGAACAAGCTCCAGCACAGAGCCCCGTCTTGGATCCCTCCCAGCTGCAATCAGAGTTACCAAGTGTGCTGTGAAGGAAATGTAACGGCCCTGTCCATGCTTGTTGGACCACGTGTCTAAAGTCACATGCACCTTGCTGCTGACTACCTTTCCCAATGACTAGATAACATTGTCTTCCACGTGCTGGTATAGTGCTGGAATGGCCTTCCGTGAAAAGTAATGGCGTTTTGGAACCTGCCACTGTGGTACAGCACATTCAGCAAATTCACGGAAGGAAGCAGAGTCCACCAGCTGGAAAGGCAGCAGCTGTAATGTTAGTAATTTTGCTAAGCTGGCATTTAGACGCTGTGCTTGGGGATGGTTGGGACTATATTTTTTCTAACGCTGCAGCAGCTGGGGCAACGTAAACTGACTGCGTAAATCTTCAGCTGATGGGATGCTGTCACATTGTGAGGAAGGACCTGGTACATCCATTACTGTAGCATCATCCCTGTCAGTGGAGGTTGGAGTCAATGACATGGCAGGACATATAGTGGGGGTAGAGACAGGCGAGGAGGACCTACGCAAAGTTTTGCGCCAACGTTATTTGTGGCAGGTGTTCATATGTCGCCTCAAGCACGTGGTACCCAAGTGTCTGATGTCTTTCCCACGCTTGAGCCTCATCTGACATAGATTACAAATAGCAACAGTAGGGTCTGCTGCACATTTCTTAAAGAACTCCCAGACAGCAGAGTTCCTGGATGTGTGCTTTGAGACAACAGTGCTCTGCACCTGAGCAGCTCTGACATCTGATGCCTTGGACTGGCTAGTGCTACGGTTGGTCATAGAGGACATTGTGCCTCGTGTTTGTTGTGCCTCCTCCTCCCTTGACTCTTCCTCTGTTTGATCAGGCACCCAGGTGGAGTCAGTGACCTCATCATCATTGTCATCACCCCCTATCTCCTCATCACTGGAGCCAACTTGGCAGTAAGCTGCAGCTGCTGGGGCAACATGAGTGCCAGTTATTTGTGTGTCACTGGCACACCCTTCCTCTAGGTTCATTATACTCCCTTCCTCAACCTCAGAGATAGAATCAGAGCACTGTACTTGCTGCGCATCCTCAAACAGCATGTCACTGTCAGCGCTGCGGAATATGCTGGCGCTTTATAAATAAAGAATAATAATAATAATAATAATTGTAGTCAAACAATTCAGCTGACTCCTCCGTATGTGATAGTGAGGCTACGGCAGGAGTAGCTGTGGACATGGAGGCTGCATTAGATGTTTTGGCAGCTGAGGTGGACTGTAAAGCACTACAAGCCTGGCTGGCAGAGGACTCGGAGGATGAGGATGGCCTGGTTAGCGAATCCACCAAATCCTCTGTATGTTGCTGCTGCTGCTTAAGACGGCCAGCACCATTTAGAAAGGACAAGTGTGCCCCTGCAGAGGATGCACCACGTCCACGATGACCAGAGGCACAGCCTCCCAACACAGAGGCTGCTTGCCCTCTTATCTGTGTCTGGGAGCATCTGCCTGTCCTTTTTGGTCTTTCTCACATGGTGAGTGATATATAGATTAAATATATACAGAACTCTGATTCAACTCTGGTATAAAGATTAAAGATTTCCAGAACTCTTGTGTAACTCAGTGAGACACCCTGATAGCTGACAGCCAGTGACAAGACACAGATTACAATTCCCAGAAACCTCCTATAAATCGGTGAGACCCCCTGATGGTGGCAGTGAGAACACAAAGAATACAACAACTCCCAGATAGTTTGTAGAAATGAGACCCCCAAAATACTTGGTGGCAGTGAGAACACACAGATTACCACAATTCACAGATATTTGGTAGAAATGACTGACCCCCAAATCTGCTGGTGGCAGTGAGAATACACTGATTCCCACAATTCCCAGATATTTTGTATAAATGAGACCCCCAAAATAGTTGGTGGCTTTGAGAACACATAGATTAGAACAATTCCCAGATATTTTGTAGAAATTACTGACCCCCCCCAAAATACTTGGTGGCAGATTAGAACAATTAGAACAATTCCCAGATATTTTGTAGAAATGACTGACCCCCAAAATAGTTGCTGGAGTGAGAACACACAGATTAGAACAATTCCCAGATATTTTGTAGAAATTACTGACCCCCAAAATAGTTGCTGGGAGAACACACAGATTACCACAATTCCCAGATATTTTGTAGAAATTACTGACCCCCAAAATACTTGGTGGCAGATTAGAATGATTAGAACACTTCCCAGATATTTTGTAGAAATTACTGACCCCTAAAATAGTTGGTGGGAGTGAGAACACACAGATTACCACAATTCCTAGATATTTTGTAGAAATTACTGACCCCCAAAATAGTTGCTGGGAGTGAGAACACACAGATTACCACAATTCCCAGATATTTTGTAGAAATTACTGACCCCCAAAATTGCTGGTGGCAGTGAGAACACAAAGATTAGAACAATTCCCAGATATTTTGTATAAATGACTGACCCCCAAAATAGTTGGTGGCAGTGAGAACACACAGATTAGAACAATTCCCAGATATTTTGTAGAAATTACTGACCCCCCCCCCCCCAAAATACTTGGTGGCAGATTAGAACAATTAGAACAATTCCCAGATATTTTGTAGAAATGACTGACCCCCAAAATAGTTGCTGGAGTGAGAACACACAGATTAGAACAATTCCCAGATATTTTGTAGAAATTACTGACCCCCAAAATAGTTGCTGGGAGAACACACAGATTACCACAATTCCCAGATATTTTGTAGAAATTACTGACCCCCAAAATACTTGGTGGCAGATTAGAACGATTAGAACACTTCCCAGATATTTTGTAGAAATTACTGACCCCTAAAATAGTTGGTGGGAGTGAGAACACACAGATTACCACAATTCCCAGATATTTTGTAGAAATTACTGACCCCCAAAATAATTGCTGGGAGTGAGAACACACAGATTACCACAATTCCCAGATATTTTGTAGAAATTACTGACCCCCCAACATACTTGGTGGCAGTGAGAACACAAAGATTAGAACAATTCCCAGATATTTTGTAGAAATGAGACACCCCTAGTAGTTGGTGGCAGACTGGCAGTGAGAACACACACTAACACAACAACAATCTCCTCTCAAACACATGCTGAAGCACTGTGTGAAGCCTTATATAGTGTGCTGCGGGACTGTGACGGAACCGCTCTCTTCCGCCTGTCCTGACTCTCCAGACACCCCTTCGTTGCGGTTAGCCCGGCTACTGGGAGCGCTGTCCTCAGCGCCTCGAGCAGCTTGACCCACCTGCTTCTGTTCCTCTGCCCTGGAGCCACTAGGAATTTCCAGAAGGCCGCTCTTTGCCTTCTGAGGTTGAGTGTGGAGTGTAGCGTAGTTTGAAATAAAACAGGATTCTCTCTCTCTCTGAGCTCTGAGAGTTCTGACCTTTTAATGAACAAAAACGCCACCATTTATGCTGAAATCCAACAGTCATAATTTGCATAAATGATGCACCTCGTCCTATTTAGGGAAGCCTACCACCCAACTCACTGACACAACCATCAATCACTCTCACCTTACAGTCCTCTCCTCCTGTTTCCAACTCCAACCCTCCCAGATTGTGAGTTCCTACGGGAATAGGGCCCTCATCTCCTACTGTACTGTTTGTCAAATGTTGTTCAATGTATTGTAACCCTGTCTATACTGTGCTTATTATACAGCGCTGCGGAATATGCTGGCGCTTTATAAATAAAGAATAATAATAATAATAAAATAATAATTACATTATGTCAGTTAGATATTTACAATAAACATTCTTTATATTCTTTAGCCTTTAGCTCACATAACATTTGCATAATCCATTGTTCTAACACATCAGATTAAAGACAAACACTATCACAGATCCCTTGAATTAAACATACAGCCAGATAAGGGGGAAAGCCCTGTTGCATAAATTACACAGCAGTAAAGCTTGTTTACTGGCTATACAGAAACACCTTTACCTACAGGAATATAAGTATTTAAAACTAAAGCTACACCATTTTACACTAAACTAATTTAAACTAAAACCAAACGATGTAATATATATTTAAAAACACACGATATAGATTGAACATAAAGTCTCTTGGGGTTTGAAGCATGGAGCGTTACATCAGCTCCATGACATTACTTTCCCCCAAAAAGAGTCCGACAGACACAGTTGGACCCAAACGGGTCAACTCGGGGAGGTCGGAGCAAGGTGAGTCAGGGCTCCAGGGCCGTTTGCCGGGACAGTCCTTCGGCATTCCTATTTTGGGCCCCGGGCCGGTATAGGATCGTGAAATTAAATGGCTGCAATGCCAGGCTCCAGCGCAGCAATCTGCCGTTCTCTCCTGCCACTCGGTTGAGCCAAACCAGGGGGGTTGTGGTCGGTCATCACGGTGAAGGATTGTCCATAGACGTAAGGCTGAAATTTCTTTAGGGCCCAAGCCAGGGCCAAACACTCCTTTTCTACGGCGGCGTACCCCACTCCCCGGGGTAGAAGTTTGCGGCTCATAAAAGCCACCGGATGCTTCCCTCCGTCATCGCCCACTTGGCTCAATACGGCTCCCAGTCCAAACATGGAGGTGTCTGTGTGGACGACAAAGCGTTTGTTATAATTTTTGCCGCCAGGATGGGAGCTTGAGTTAGGGCGGTTTTGAGTTGGTGGAATGCCGCCTCACACTCCGGGGACCACAGGACTTGGCAGGGTAGGGATTTTTTGTCAGGTCAGTCAGGGGTTTGGCGAGGTCACTGTAATGGGGGACGAATTTCCGGTAGTACCGGCGGTCCCTAGGAAGGCAAGGACCTAGGTCTTGGTTATGGGAGTGGGCCAATCTAGGATGGCCTCTATGTTGGCCGGCTCGGGTCGCTGCTTCCCACACCCCACCCGGTGGCCGAGGTACTGTACCTCGGACATTCCGATCCAGCACTTGTCAGGCTTCAGGGTCAGGTTAGCGGCCCTTATCCTATCTAACACCACCCCCAGATGGTGGAGGTGTTCCTCCCAGGTCTGACTATAGTCGGTTATGTCGTCCAGGTAGGCGCAGGCGAACTCCTGCAGGCCATCGAGGAGGCGATCAATTAACCGCTGGAAGGTAGCCGGAGCGTTCTTCATCCCGAACAGCATGACCCGAATTGGTACAGGCCGAATGGGGTGATGAAGGCTGACTTGGGGATGGCCTCCTCCTCAAGGGGAATCTGCCAGTACCCCTTACACAGATCAATAGTGGTCAAGAAGTGCCCCTGGGAGATCTGGTCTAACAGCTTGTCGACTCGGGCATGGGGTACGCGTCGGTGACGGTGCAATCATTCAACCTCCTATGTCGACACAGAACCGGGTGGTGCCATCCTTCTTGGGGACCAGCACCACCGGGGAGGCCCATGGGCTGGCGGAGGGTTCAATCACCCCTAGCTCAAGCATGTCCCGGATTTCGGCCCACATGGGTTCTCGGACTGCCTCCGGGAGCCGGTACGCCGGCTGCCTCAATGGCCTCTGCCCAGTGGTTTCTACTTTGTGAAGGGTCTGACGGGTATAGCCCGGGAGTGCGGAGAAGACCTCTTGGTGGTCCTGGAGTCCCTGCCTAAGTTGGGCCTGTTCGTGGGGTCCCAACTTCTCCCCTAGCTGAACATCTTCCACCCCGGTGGACTCTGCTATTTATCCCAGGGAGTTCTGGTATGGGGATCTGTTCTGCCTCCTCGGTGGCCGGAGCGCAGATGGCAGCCACTGCCTCAGCCCATTTGTGGTAGGCTTTCAGCATGTTGACATGGAATGTCCGCTTGATCCTGGTGTCGGCGCAGCTGACAACCACATAGGTGGTATCCCCAAGTTTGTGTACCACCTGATAGGGGCCCTGCCAGGATGCCTGCAGCTTGTTCTGCTGCTGTGGTTTCAGTACCAGGACCTTTTGCCCCATGAAGAAGGAGTGGCTTCGGGCGGATCGGTCATACCATGCTTTCTGCTGGGCCTGGGCTGCCTGCATATTCACCTGGACTAGGCCCGTGAGCTCTCTCAGGTGCTCGCATAGTTCCAAAACATAGGTCAGGACGGGGAGTCCTTCAAGCTCCTGTCTCCCTTCCCACTGGGCCCTAACTAAATCTAAGGGGCCCCTAACCC
Source organism: Leptobrachium leishanense (assembly GCA_009667805.1). Lineage (NCBI taxonomy): Eukaryota > Metazoa > Chordata > Amphibia > Anura > Megophryidae > Leptobrachium > Leptobrachium leishanense. The sequence continues at coordinate 64,978 of RXON01001918.1, read as the reverse complement.
TCCACCTGTATAAAAACTCGAAGGGGAGAACCCGGTGGGTTCCTGGGGCACCTCTCTGTATGCAAATAACAGATGGGGCAGATATTTTTCCCAGTCCTTCCTATCCTTGGTGAAGGCCCGGATCAACTGCTTTAGGGTCCCGTTAAACCACTCGCACAGCCCGTTCATCTGGGGGTGGTGCGTGTGTGCTGTGGAGGGCCTTGACACCACAGAGGCGCCAGAGCTGCTGTGTCAGCTCAGCGGTAAACTGGGAACCCTGATCAGACAGTATCTCCTGGGGGAACCCCACCAGGGAGAACACCCGCAGGAGGGCGTCAGCTATTGTATCGGCCTGAATGTTAGACAGGGGAATGGCCTCGGGGTACCGGGTGGCATAGTCCACCACCGTAAGGATGTATTTTTTTCCTGTGGTGCTGGGGCGGGCCAAGCGGCCGATTATATCCACTGCTACCCGGCTAAAGGGTTCCTGGATGATGGGTAGGGGTTGAAGCGGGGCTTTTGGGTGGTCCCCAGTTTTCCCCACCCTTTGTCAGACCGGGCAGGTGCGGCAATATTCCCGCACATCAGCATGGAGTCTGGGCCAAAAGAAGGCTCGGGATAACCGACTCCAGGTCTTGGCTATCCCGGGGTGGCCGGCGAGGGGAATGTTGTTGGCCAGTTTTAAAAGTTCCGGTCTGCGGGTCTGGGGCACGACCAGCTGTTTGTGGGGTCCCTGTTTCCTCCTGGTGCCCACCCTATTGGTGTATCTGTATAGGAGCCCTCCTTCCCACTCTATGTGGTCGTCCCCAACCCCTCCCTGGTCTTTGCCTGCCCTGTCCCGGTACCCTCCTAAAGTGGGATCAGTCTGGGTCTGGTGTCTGAGGTTGGCCGGGGAGTCCCAGGTTATGGGTTGGTCGGGTCAGGGGGACGGGGTTTGTTTTTGTCGAGGTTTGGGGGGTTTTCTTTGTGGTCTCACCTGGGTCCCGGCTGGAGTGGCGTGGTTTGTCCGGTGGCTCTGCTGGCGGGTGGTCACGGGTAGTATGGCGTCTGTGTCGTAGGCGGAGACCAGACGTCCCAGGTCATTCCCCAGGAGAACTTCGGCGGGCAAGTTGTCCAATAGGCCCATCTGCACGGATCCTGCCCCGGAGCCCCAGTCTAGATGGACTCGGGCGGTGGACAGGCGTAGCACTCTACCTCCGGCTACTCGGACGGCAATGGTCGGGCCAGATTGGGCCTTCGTGGGTACCAGGTGGGGTCGGATGAGGGTGATGGTGGCCCCCGAATCGCGGAGACCCTGGGCCGCCCGCCCATTTATTCATACGGCCTGTCGATGATGCTGGCGGTTATCGACCGCGGTGGCTTGTACGGGGTCTGCCTTGTGTAGCATGCCCCACTCCTCCTGACTGTCCTGGTATCGGGGTTCATTGTCATAACAGTGACCCGCTGGTGGTGCTGCACGGGCCGGGCCTCTTGTTATGGGGGGTCAGTTAGGACAGTTCTGGCGATAATGTCCCACTTGGCTGCAGCCATAACAACGGATGGTTACAGCTGAGTTGGTATGGACTGTGGGACGAGACACCGGCCAACGGGCCAGGGGGTCAGAATTGTGGATGGGCAAGGGGGGTCGAGGAGCAGGCTGTCGATCACCCCCACTGGTTATCCGGGTGTCCGTATATTCGTCCGCCCAGGTAGCAGCTTGCTGCACCGTTTGGGGCTTTTTTTCACTCACCCAATCTCGCACCGCCGTGGCCGTGTGTTCCAGGAACTGCTCCAGCAGCACTAGTTGGGTAATGTCCTCGATTGTTCGGGCTTGACTACCCTGGAACCAGTTTTTTAAATCACGCTGCAGCCGGTGTGCCCATTCCACATGTGTCATGCCGTTGGGCCGGCGGGAGGTCCGGAATTTTAGCCGACTGGCTTCTGGGGTGATGGCGAAGCGGGCAAGCAGGACCTGCTTGACCTGAGCATAGTCCATGGCCTCTTCATCAGGAACTGTTCTGTATGCTCCCGCCGCTCGGCCTGAAAGTTTGCTGGCCAAAATTCCGGCCCAGGCGGAACGTTGTACTCCATGTACCTGACATAGTCTTTCAAAGTCTTGGAGGAAGCCCTCAATTTCTTCCTCCACCTCGTTAAATGTTTTGAACGCCTAGAAGGGTACCTTCCGGGGCGCTGGTGTCCCTGGGTTGCGATTTTCTACCCGGCCCGTTTGAAGTTCCGCCATCCGCTGTTCATGCTGGTGCTCCTTTTCTCGTTCTATTTCTTGGGCTTTTCGCTGCAGCTCTCGGTCTCTCTGCTCATCTTGTCTTTGGATGTCCTCGATGGCTCGTTGGATCGCGGTCTCCGAGGGGATGGCACCGTACATGGCTATCCTCTCCCGGACTCTTTTCTGAAAGAGGTCTTCTGCGGACGGGGTCCCTGTGCCCCTGTTTTGTTGGTCCATTTTGATCAGTTCCTCAACCAGAGCTTCTTTGGTCTTTGAGCCGGCGGTCCCTCCTCGGCTCTCCAGCAGGTCTCTCAGGGTGTCTCGCTTGCAGGCTGCATAGTCAACCATCTTGGGGTGTCTTAGTGTTGGAGAGCTTCTATCCCACCGCTTGCCACCAATGTGACGGAACCGTTCTCTTCTGCCTGTCCTGACTCTCCAGACACCCCTTCGTTGCGGTCAGCCCGGCTACTGGGAGCGCTGTCCTCAGCGCCTCGAGCAGCTTGACCCGCCTGCTTCTGTTACTCTGCCCTGGAGCCGTTAGGAATTTCCAGAAGGCCGCTCTCTGCCTTCTGAGGTTGAGTGTGGAGTGTTGCGTAGTTTGAAATAAAACACCAGACGCGGCTGTATGTTTTAAAACAGGATTCTCTCTCTCTCTGAGCTCTGAGAGTTCTGACCTTTTAATGAACAAAAACGCCACCATTTATGCTGAAATCCAACAGTCATAATTTGCATAAATGACGCACCTCGTCCTACCAATATGCTAATTACATTATGTCAGTTAGATATTTACAATAAACATTCTTTATATTCTTTAGCCTTTAGCTCACACAACATTTGCATAATCCATTGTTCTAACACATTAGATTAAAGACAAACACTATCACAGATCCCTTGAATTAAACATGCAGCGAGATAAGGGGGAAAGCCCTGTTGCATAAATTACACAGCAGTAAAGCTTGTTTACTGGCTATACAGAAACACATTTACCTACAGGAATATAAGTATTTAAAACTAAAGCTATGCCATTTTACACTAAACTAATATAAACTAAAACCAAACGATGTTATATATATTTAAAAACACACGATATAGATTGAACATAAAGTCTCTTGGGGTTTGAAGCATGGAGCGTTACATCAGCTCCATGACAGGGACATAGCTCTGTGAGCCCATGATTGGGCAAAATTTGCCCAATCAGGACTCTGAGCCGTGATTGGCATAGTCTTGAACCTGTCTTGCACCTGACTTGAGGTCAGGTGCAAGGCTATAGCCAATTACAAGCTTCAGGCCAGTGGAAAAGTGCATTGTGGTCCATTGTGGTGCATTGTGGACGAACATGCGGCCAACACGCGGAAATGTTCATAGTTCGCGAACATGCAAACAGGTGATGTTTGAATCGAACTCCGAACCGAACAGCTCATCCCTATTGACCATCCATCAGTCGGGATCTTGTCCATCCATCAGCCGGAGTCCTATCCATCCATCAGCCGGAGTCCTATCAATCCATCAGCTGGTATCCTATCCATCAACCTGGATCCTATCCATCAGCTGGGACCCGATCCATCAGCTGGTATCTTGATCATCCATCAGTCGGGTTCCTATCCAACAGCCGGGGTCCTATCCATCCATCAGCTGGTATCCTATCTATAAGCCGGGATCCTGCCCCATCCATCAGCCAGGATCCTATCCAACCACCAAACTTGACCCTATCCATCCATCAGCCTGGATCCTATCCATCAGCCGGGACCCTATCCATCAGCCGGGATACTCCATCAGCTGGGAACTCATCCATCAGCCGGGACCCTATCCATCCATCATCTCGGGACCCTATCCATCCATTGTCTTGGGATCCTATCCATCCATCACCCAGGATCCTATGCATCCATCAGCCTGGGTCCTATCCATCCATCAGCCGGTATCTTATCCATCAGCTGGAACCCTATCCATCCATTGTCTTGGGGTCAAATCCACCCATCAACTGGGATCCTATACACCCATCAGCCTGGATCTTATCCATCCATCAGCCATGATCCTATCCATTCATCAGCTGGGATCCTATCCATCCATTGTCCTGGGATCCTATGCACCCATCAGCCTGGATCCTATCCATCCATCAGCCAAGATCCTATCCAACCATCAACCTGGATCCTATCCACCTATCAGCTGGGACCCTATCCATCCATCAGCTGTTGTGGAAATTTTATTAGGGTGTGTTTTTAGTATGTTGTAATATTTTGTCATTATGTCTCAGTGTCGGAATTTCCGGGTCATGCTCTGTGTTGTGGGACCCCGATTTATCAGCACTGGGTGTAAACCATTGGAGTAGATATCTTCCTGTGGATGTGGAGACGCAGCCGCCGGGCACAGAGGTCTCCGTTGGCGAATGGTCCATGTGCTATGCGCTGGGCTGCTGGCCACTGGATACTGATGTGCGGCGGAGCAGTGTTTTCTTAGCGAATATATGGATGCTGGCTAGAGTCCCCGTGCAATGCGCGGATTTATTGGCTGATGTGGATGCATTTGTTGAAAGAACAATATATGAAAGGAAAGTGCGTTTGTTGTCTCTGGGGCGTCTGATCAATGCACTGGAGACGATATGCCGTCCCTGTATAAAAGCATGCATTCATAGGAATCAAAGGAACTTTATTGGGCATTGATCACTGAGCAATACTGGATAAAGTTCACTCCAGTGGTAATGGGAGATTAAAGATGGCGGCGCCCATGTGCAGGCATGCTGCTTCCTTTGTGAAAGTGTTTGGGGAGGGGAGAATCCATTGCACATGGTTTTCCATTGTTAACAATTGTGCACGTGAGACATGAACTAACAACTGGAAACTGTGCACGGTGCTTCACATGCATGAGCATACACTCCTTTACTACATGTGTTTCATTGGTTGACTCTGTGATGTAAATGTATGAGGAAGTGATAACTGTTGGGGTCAGCACTTCCTGCTCTTATCCCTATAAAGAAATTTCCCTCCAGTCAGGAGGACAGAATGAGGATCGAACAAGACAACAGCAGAGTCTCTGTGTTTCTAACTACACAGAAATATTAGATTAATTTCTACGACACAGCCGGGATCCTATCCATCCATCAGATGGTATCTTATCCATCCATCAGCCAAGATACTATCCAACCATCAACCTGGATCCTATCTATCCATCAGCCGGAGTCTTGTCCATCCATCAGTCAGGATCCTGTCCATCAATCAGCCGGGATCCTATCCATCTGTCAGCCGGGATCCTATCCATCCATCAACCTGGATCCTATCCATCAGCTGCGACCCTATCCATCCATCAGCCGGGATCCTATCCATCCATCCGACGGCATCTTATCCATCCATCAGCCAAGATACTATCCAACCATCAACCTGGATCCTATCCATCCATCAGCTGGGACCCTATCCATCCATCAGCTGGGATCCTATCCATCCATCAGCCGGGATCCTATCCATCCATCAACCTGGATCCTATCCATCAGCTGGGACCCTATCCATCATCCGGAGTCTTGTCCATCCATCAGTCAGGATCCTGTCCATCAATCAGCCAGGATCCTATCCATCCATCAGCTGGTATCCTACCCATCCATCAGCTGGTATCCTATCCATCAGCTGGAACCCTATCCATCCATCGACTTGGGATCCTATGCACCTATCAGCCTGAATCCTATCCATCCATCAGCTGGGATCCTATCCATCCAGTGTCCCGGGATCCTATGCACCCATCAGCCTGGATCCTATCCATCCATCAGCCGGTATCCTACCCATCTATCCATCATCTCGGGATCCGTTCCATCCATCAACTGGGATCCTACCCATCTATCCATCATCTCGGGATCCGTTCCATCCATCAACTGGGATCCTATGCACCCATCAGCTTGGATCCTATCTATCCATCAGCCTTGATCCTATCAATCCATCAGCTGGGATCCTATTGATCCATTGTCCTGGGATCTGTTACTTAGGAATCTCTTTAGGAAGCGATGCCTCTCGTGCGGAGCGGAGTATTGCCGAGGACGGTGATGTAGTGGGAACATGCAACATTTGTTTGCCAACCAGGGTCAGCGTGTCACTGTTCTGAGTCTCTGGAAACAAGGCGCGGGCGTGTAATAAACCACTCTCTTTGTATGCGACAATCACACGCTCAAGACAAAACTAATCCCTCTTCTAATGCCAGGCGGCAGATCTGGGACGTCGGGAGCTGAGTGCTGTTTGCAGTCAAACACCTCAGGTAACAAAACAAAGGGGTCGGAACGCGTTGCCTTTCCTAATGCCTGAAATGGATTCTCCAATTACAGCTTGTACTTCACTCACATTTTCTTCGCTACAGATTAATTTCTCCAAACAAAGGCATCAAACAATGGTGTGCTGTGCGGTTTAATTAGTGGTGTGCGAATGGAGGCCGGTTCCTGGGGAACAGAGTGACAGACGCACATTTCACTGATAATTCAAAAGCCTTGGACTACTTCCAGGACGGCAGTTTAAAGGGTTTGACGAATCTACCCAACAAAACCGCCACCAGAGGGATGTATAGCATGTTATTTGGGATGTAAAACATTCTGGTCCGATGGATGGGTTGGATCCCAGGCCAGTAATGAGGCTGAGCGACCTGAAAACTGAAGCCTCTGACCAAATCTTGTGTCAAATGCCCCGGCCAGAGACTGGATGTGCGTTGCTTGAAGAAACCTTTTACATAATTGAATGCTTTTTTAACTCTTCTAGCGATTAGATGGTGTCTGACCCAGCGTTCCCACGCCTGGAGGAGGTAATGGCTGGAGATGGACACAGGCTTGGTGAACTATACAGATTATATATATAAATAAATGTCCAGCTACAGAACAACTGTGGAAAGTCACGTTTCTGCTGACATGTCTTGGCCAACGCACAAGCTGGGTGCACAAAGCTCCCTATTCATCCTGATCAGAGGGGGAGGACCATGTCCAGCACAGGGTGAAATCCTTCTTTAACTCTTTTTCTGCCAGGTGGATAGGAAGCACTTGGACCTCGGCAGTGAGTCGCCTACTCTCCAGTAGGGATGGGCTGCCGGTTCGAATCAGTTAGAAGTTCGATTCGAACATCGGCCGTTCGAAAATTCGCGAACTTCGAACTTTTCGGTCCATTCGGGGAGAGTTCGAAGAGTTAAAAATAGTGATAATTTTTAAAAATGCTTAAAATATCCTAAAAAATCTAAAAATAAAGAGACTCTTTACTGCAGAATATTATAAGCAACGGTTTAATAGATATTCGATTAAAACAGGAATATTTTTAATGTTGAAGCCTGTGAGATTAAACATTTCCCACACCTTGTTGCTAAAACATTTCCCACACCTTGGGCTAAATTACGTGACTGCTTATACCTGGATCCACTATGGCTATGCCCTGAAATAAACACACAGACCACGGTATATTTTGGAAAAAGGGCATAGGCCACAGCTTTATTTAATTTTACAAAATTCCTTATATATAATCCAACACCACACAATTAGATCTGACCCTACCGCAAACTAACCTGCGGCAGGCAGTTACAATTTAACCCAGAGCTCGTTGCTCAGCCTGATTTACCAGGACCAGAGCACGTCTCTCCCAGAGCCCACCTTATTCGGTGGCTTATCCAATAACTTCTTCTTTGCTGGCCAGGGATACCGCCAAGCTGTGGCACAAACAAAGGAAACCACCCACAACAGGACAGGCGGGAACGTGCAGCCTCTTCTAATCACCAGCACATGGAACAGGTAATCACACACCTGTGTATATAGGACTCCACCTCATTAGCATAATGGTATAACTCAGTGAGACACCCTGATAGCTGGCAGCCAGTGACAAGACACAGATTACAATTCCCAGAAACCTCCTATATATCAGTGAGACCCCCTGATGGGTGGCAGTGACAAGACACAAATTACAATTCGCAGAAATCTGCTACAAATAAGTGAGACCCCCTGATAGCTGACAACAGTGACAAGACACAGACTACAATTCGAAAAAATCTGCCAGAAGTATGTGGGACCCCCTGATAGCTGGCAGTGAGAAGACACAGATTACAAATCTCAGAAACCTCCTATAAATCAGTGAGACCCCCTGATGAGCGGCAGTGACAAGACACAGATTACCTCAATTCCCATATATTTTGGAGAAATTACTGACCCCCCAAAATACTTGGTGGCAGTGAGTGAGAACACACAGATTACCTCAATTCCCAAATATTTTGTAGAAATTACTGACCCCCCAAAATAGTTGCTGGTGGCAGAGACAAGACAAAGATTACCTCAATTCCCAAATATTTTGTAGAAATTACTGACCCCCAAAATACTGCGTGGCACTGGCAGTGACAAGACACAGATTACCTCAATTCACAAATATTTTGTAGAAATTACTGACCCCCAAAATAGTTGCTGGTGGCAGTGACAAGACAAAGATTACCTCAATTCACAAATATTTTGTAGAAATTACTGACCCCCAAAATACTACGCAGCACTGGCAGTGACAAGACACAGATCACCTCAATTCACAAATATTTTGTAGAAATTACTGACCCCCAAAATACTGCGTGGCACTGGCAGTGACAAGACATAGATCACCTCAATTCACAAATATTTTGTAGAAATTACTGACCCCCAAAATACTGTGTGGCACTGGCAGTGACAAGATACAGATCACCTCAATGCACAAATATTTGGGAATTGAGGTAATCTGTGTGTTCTCACTCACTGCCACCAAGTATTTTGGGGGGTCAGTAATTTCTCCAAAATATCTGGGAATTGAGGTAATCTGTGTCTTGTCACTGCCGCTCATCAGGGGGTCTCACTGATTTGTAGGAGGTTTCTGAAATTTGTAATCTGTGTCTTCTCACTGCCAGCTATCAGGGGGTCCCACATACTTCTGGCAGATTTCTGCAAATTGTAATCTGTGTCTTGTCACTGTTGCCAGCTCTCAGAGGGTTCTATTAGGGGGTCTCACTGACTTGTAGCAGATTTCTGCGAATTGTAATTTGTGTCTTGTCACTGCCACCCATCAGGGGGTCTCACTGATTTATAGGAGGTTTCTGGGAATTGTAATCTGTGTCTTGTCACTGGCTGCCAGCTATCAGGGTGTCTCACTGAGTTATACCAGAGTTCTGGAAATCTTTAATCTTTATACCAGAGTTGAATCAGAGTTCTGTATATATTTAATCTATATATCACTCACCATGTCAGAAAGACCAATAAGGATAGGCAGACGCTCCCAGACACAGATAAGAGGGCAAGCAGCCTCTGTGTCGGGAGGCTGTGCCTCTGGTCATGGTGGACGTGGTGCATCCTCTGCAGGCAGGGCCGGCCCGTCCATGGAGCAGGGTGGAGCAGCCGCTCCAGGCAGCACTTTGTCAGGGGCAGCATTTTGCTGCTCTTTCAAAGGCCACCAGCCCAGACACGGCTGCAGGACACTGTTCTTTTGAAACCCAAGCCATGCCTACCCCTTCAGCACGTGACTGCCCCTTTCAGCGGGCATGGAGGCCATCAGCTTAAGTTTTACCAGCGATGCAGCCTGGCTGTGGTCTCTTGCAGCGCAGTGCGCCTGTGAGATGGAACGCAGGGTTTAGAGCCTGTCACGTGACACGCGCGGCAGGGCTCTGATGGCGTAGGCAAGCGCGTGCCTTTAAATGAATCCCGGGGAACCATGAGGCTGTTGAGGAAGTAGGCCTGGCTTGAATTCATACAGGAGACTCTGTGCCCCCCATGTGTATTATGGAGGTTCCCCTCCCGCATTTCCCTCCTCACAGGGACATGTTGCTGCCCCCATAAAGCACTGCCAGCTCCACTGTCTTGGTTGAGGGAAGGCCTGGACAGACACCCTATCCCAGAGTCCTGAGGGAGCTGCCGATTGAGGGCTGCACAGGGCCCAGATTGAAGACAATATATGCAGTTCCCTTATAGCCTGCACAGCATGATGGGAGCTGTAGTTAGTTAATAGCTGGGGGATCTGGTTTTCACTGGCCTGGCAACTAGGCCTGATTGACTTTGCTAAAAAAAAAAATCACATTTTTACCTTTCTAAACCGGGTGGGGGTTAGTATGGAGCTGCCAGGGTTTGATGGAATTACAGAAATGCCTGGGACACCGCAGGTTTTAATGCCGCTTTAAGGCTGTGAAGGAACCGTTCCCTTCCGTCTGTCCTGGCTCTCCAGACACCCCTTCATTGCGGTCAGCCCGGCTACTGGGAGCGCTGTCCTCAGCGCCTCGAGCGGCTTGACCTGCCTGCTTCTGTTCCTCTGCCCTGGAACCGTTAGGAATCTCCAGAAGGCCGCTCTCTGCCTTCTGAGGGTGAGTGTGGAGTGTAGCGTAGTTTGTAATAAAGACACCAGGCGCGGCTGTATGCTTTAAAACAGGATCCTCTCTCTCTGAGCTCTGAGAGTTCTCTGACTTTTTAATGAACAAAACGCCACCATTTATGCTGAAGTCCAACAGTCATAATTTGCATACCCATACTAATTACATTATGTCAGTTATTTACAATAGACATTCTTTGCATTCTCTAGCCTTCAACTGTATATCCATTGTTCTAACACATCAGATTAAACACACACTATCAGAGATCCCTTGAATTAAACATGCAGCCAGATAATGGGAAAAACCCTGGTGCATAAATTACACAGCAGTAAAGCTTGTTTACTGTATATACAAAAACACATTTACCTACAGGAATATAAGTATTTTTAAAACCAAAGCTATGCCATTTTACACTAAACTAAATTAAACTAAAACCAAACGATGTAAAATATATCTAAAATCAAACAATATAAATGAACATAACAGTCTCTTGGGGTTTGAAGCATGGAGCGTTACATCAGCTCCATGACAAAGGCTTCCCCCCCCTAGTATTCCTTGAATTATTAAATCATGGTTAAAAAAACGAGCATTTTCCTAATTTCTTTCATACCTTCAGTTAGGTGCTTCCTATTTAAAAGGAACACCCTGTGAAATCTAATCAACAGTAACTCTGTGCCCTCCGGAGTCATTAATCCTCTGCGTCTCCCCGTTACCGGTTGTGTTATGTGTGTGTGACTGCATGTGTGTGATGGTATGTGGATGTGTGGGACAGTGGGCAGTGATATGTGGCGCTCTGTGATATGCTCATACGCACTATGTTTTTTAGGGGGTGGGGCAGCAGTTCATCCTTCGCTCCAGGCAGCACAGTGGCTTGGGCCGGCCCTGTCTGCAGGGGCATGCTTGTCCTTTCTAACTGGTGCTGGCCGTCTTAAGCAGCAGCAACATAGAGAGGATTAGGTGGATTGGCTAACCTGGCCATCCTCATCCTCCGAGTCCTCTGCCAGCCAGGCTTGTAGTGCTTTACAGTCCACCTCAGCTGCCAAAGCATCTAATGCAGCCTCCATGTCCACAGCTACTCCTGCCGTAGCCTCACTATCACACACGGAGGAGTCAGCTGAATTGTTTGACTACAATGACAGTGACATGCTGCTTGAGGATGCGCAGCAACTACAGTGCTCTGATTCAATCTCTGAGGTTGAGGAAGGGAGTATAATCAACCTAGAGGAAGGGGGTGACAGTGATGACACACAAATAACTGGCACTCATGTTGCCCCAGCAGCTGCAGCATACTGCCAAGTTGGCTCCAGTGACGAGGAGATAGGGGGTGATGACAATGATGATGAGGTCACTGACTCACCCGGTTGCCTGATCGAACAGAGGAGTCAAGTGAGGATGAGGAGGCACAACAAACACGAGGCACAACATCCTCTATAACCAACCGTAGCACTAGCCAGTCCAAGGCATCAGATGTCAGAGCTGCTCAGGTGCAGAGCGCTGTTGTCTCAAAGCACACATCCAGGAACTCTGCTGTCTGGGAGTTCTTTAAGAAATGTGCAGCAGACCCCACCGTTGCTATTTGTAATCTATGTCAGATGAGGCTCAAGCGTGGGAAAGACACCGGACTCTTGGGTACCACGTGCTTGAGGTGACATACTGACAGGGATGATGCTACAGTAATGGATGTACCAGGTCCTTCCTCACAATGTGACAGCATCCCATCAGATCAAGAGTTACGCAGTCAGATTACGTTGCCTCAGCTGCTGCAGCGTAAGAAAAAATATAGTCCCAACCATCCCCAAGCACAGCGTCTAAATGCCAGCTTAGCAAAATTACTCGCATTGCAGCTGCTGCCTTTCCAGCTGGTGGACTCTGCTCCCTTCCGTGAATTTGCTGAATGTGCTGTACCACAGTGGCAGGTTCCAAAACGCCATTACTTTTCACGGAAGGCCATTCCAGCACTATACCAGCACGTGGGAGACAATGTTATCGAGTCATTGGGAAAGACAGTCAGCAGCAAGGTGCATGTGACTTTAGACACGTGGTCCAGCAAGCATGGACAGGGCCGTTACATTTCCTTCACGGCACACTGGGTAACTCTGATTGCAGCTCGGAGGGATCCAAGATGGGGCTCTGTGCTGGAGCTTGTTCAACTACCACGTCTCCAGAAAGCTGCTTGTATGAGGTCTGTCTGCTCCACCGCCACCTCTCCCTCTTCCTCCTCCTCCTTCTGTGTCTCTGGTGAAGTGGCAGTTAAACCGACGCTTGACAGGGGCTACGCAATGGCTCAAGCAAAAAGATGCCATACTGTGCTTGAGCTGGTTTGTTTAGGGGACAGGAGCCACACCGGGCCAGAAATTCTGTCAGCTCTGCAGGGGCAGGTACAGAGATGGCTAACACCACGCCAGCTTGAGCTGGGAATGGTCATCTGTGATAATGGCAGCAACCTTCTCTCCGCCCTACGCAAGGGTAAATTGACGCATGTACCATGCCTAGCACACGTCCTAAATCTAGTGGTACAGCATTTCCTAACCAGGTACCCAGGGCTGGCAGAGCTTCTCAGCCAGGCCAGAAAAGTCTGCAGCCACTTCAGACGGTCATTCCCAGCAAGCGTTCGCCTGGCAGAAATTCAAAGAGAATTCCACCTTACCACAAACCGTCTGATCTGTGACATGCCCACCAGGTGGAACTCGACATTAGCAATGCTGCAGCGTCTGCACAAGCAGCAGAGGGCCATCAACGAGTACCTGTGTGAGTATGGCACAAGGACAGGTTCAAGTCAACTTGGTTTCCCCCCCCAGCAGTGGCTGATGATCAAGGATGCATGCACTGTACTGTCACCATTTGAGGAGGCGACGAGGATGGTGAGCAGGGACAGTGCATGCATCAGTGACATAATTCCTTTAGTGTTCCTGCTGGAGCACACTCTGCGGGGAATTATAGATGTGGCTCTAGAGGAAGATTAGCGGGAGGAAGAGGAGGCCTTCCCTAGCTCTCAAGGCCCCAGTCTTTCCGTAGACAGCATTCCAGCGGGTCCTCCTCAGATCAGACAGGATGAGGAGGAGGAGGAATATTTAAGTAGTGGGGGCATTGAAGGTGAGGATTCCTCAAGGGAGGGTTTTGTGTGCCCAGAAACACAAGGACTAGTACGTGGCTGGGAGGAGGAAGTGCACGATGGGGTCATCCTCCTCATTGACCAGGAAGACTCAGAAGCTAATGCCACCTCCAACCTACCCTGCATGGGCTCCCTTATTATGCAAAGCCTGCTAAAGGACCCCAGGATTCGTGCTATCAAGATGAGGGATCATTACTGGTTGGCAACCTTTCTTGATCCACGATACAAGGGGAAAGTTGCAGAGCTCATCCTGCCCTCACAGAGGGAGCACAGGATGAAAAATGCTGAGGACGCTCTAAAGCGACACTTCTGTAACACCTTTCCAGGCTCTGGTAGGTTACCAAGTGATGACACAGGTGCTTCTGAGGCTGCGGATGATCAGAGGAATAGTGGTGAAGGTCGGGGCTGCTTGACTGATGCCTTTTTAAAAAATTTTAGTCCACGACGCCCAGGGACGTCAAATGTAGGCACCCATTGCCAGCGTCTTCACCATATGGTGCAGGACTACCTAGGGGCAAGGGCAGACCTGGATACCTTTGTAGCAGATGATCCACTGGCTTACTGGGTGTTGAGATTGGATCACTAGCCAGAATTTAGCCAATATGCTATGCAGCTACTAGCCCTTACTTGCCCTTACCACCGACTCTGTAGACCGGCTGACATTTATAAAAATGAATCAGTCCTGGATCAGCAGCTATCAATCCCCTGATGCTGACGTAACGGAATAGATCAGGGATGTCTTCTGCATTCACAAAACCTCCAGCACTGAACTCTTCCACAATACCACAAAGGGGTTACGGTGTGAAGGCACTTGCTGCAATGAAAGGCACATTATTTGGCTGCACTGACTCCTGTGCCAAATTTATATCATTTTAATTTTTTGAACCGCAGGGTCCAACCCTGCACTCTTCCACAATACCACAGAGGGGTTACTGTATGATGGCACTTGCTGGCCTGGCACCAAAAGCACAATATCTGGGTGCACTGACGCCTTTACCAGATTCATATCTTTTTAATATAGGACCGCATGGTCCACCCCTGCACTCTTCCACAATACCACAGAGGGGTTACTGTATGATGGCAATATTGCTGCATTAACAAAACCAAAAAAAATAAAAAAAACTTTGTTTTTTTTTATAATTTGTTTTTAAAATATTTTTCTAGTTTTAGTTTTAATTTTTTTTTTTTTAAACTTTTTTCATAGTCATGTTTGGTATCGTTGGAACGGCCATGCTCTGGCCGATCCAACAGTACCAAACTTTAACCCCTAGCTGCCACGGATTGGGAGATGGGGGGTTTATTGGAACCCCCTATCTCCATCATTGGTGGCAGCTAGGGGTTAACTCCAGGACTGGCGTCATCGTGCTATGCACGATGACGCCAGTCCTCAGACGGAGTTCCCGGAGGCTTGGCCGACATCCAAGATGTCGGCCAGCTCCGGGAAAGGATCACGAACCGGCGCTTTTCAGCACCGATTCGTGATCCGGCTCCCCAGGGGTTAATGACAGCCACCGTTTGGAAGGGCAGGCTGAGCGTGTCCATAGCAGCCAAGTGGTTAATATAGGACCGCATGGTCCACCCCTGCACTCTTCCACAAAACCACAGAGGGGTTACTGTATGAATGCACTTGCTGGCCTGGCACCAAAAGCACAATATCTGGGTGCACTGACACCTTTACCAGATTCATATCTTTTTAATATAAGACCGCATGGTCCACCCCTGCACTCTTCCACAATACCACAGAGGGGTTACTGTATGATGATACTTGCTGGCCTGGCATTAAAGGCACAATATCTGGGTGCACTGACGCCCATTACCAGATTCATATCTTTTTAATATAGGACCGCATGGTCCACCCCTGCACTCTTCCACAATACCACAGAGGGGTTACGGTGTGACGGCACTGTTGTCGACGCTAAACGCACAATTTTAAAGCACCTATTGTTACTTTCATCCAAAGCCTGCATAAGTTTCACCATAATTTAGCCAAAAAATCACTAAACGTTTTCTGTGTGTCCTAAAACGTCTCCTCTTTTCATACAGGCTGCTGCCCCAAGCAGTTGTTTATGAATAGATTAAAGGAAAACCATTTACCGTTATTTGAAACGTCATTTTTTTGTTTTTAAATGTTTCTATACATCCTAGAAATCCGCCACTTCACGGGCAGGTTATGGGGACCTCCTAGGCATGATATTTGAAGGAATTTTTCGTTTTTATTTTTAACCCTTGTTTCATGGAAAACTCACTGTCCCTTTTAAAAAGTTTTTTTTTTAACTTTTTGTCCTTGTTTCCTGTCCCCCAGGGCACTACCCGGACCCCCATACACCTTTTATGGCAAATATCTAGCATATATGCCCTCTTGGAGGGCACTCTAAAAATCGAACTTTGAGTCCCATTGACTTGTATTGAGTTTGAGTTCGAACATTTGAAAAGTTTGAGTTCGAATGCGCACCGAATTCGGGGGTGTTCGGCTCATCCCTACTCTGGTCCACCGAGTTTTTTATCATGACTGATTTACAAATTATCACTCTTAACGTCAGAGGCCTTAATGATTCCCGCTAAGCGGTGACTACCCCTCTCTGACTTACAACTTATGGGGGGCGAAATAATGTTTCTACAGGAAACGCATTTCCGTAGCGATACGACCGTACGCTTACAATCCCGTTATTACCCTCAATGCTTCTACAGTATTTTTTTTAAATTTAAATCCAGGGGAGTAGCGAGTCGGTGACCCTGATTGCGTCCCATGTCCCTTTTGTATGCCAAGAACAGTGTCAAGATTCTAATGGCCGTTACTTGTTCATCAAAGGTCTATTAGGATCTACTCAGATAACGCTGGCTAATCTTTATCTTCCTAACGCTAAACAATGTGCTTTTTTTAGACGGGGTCTTCACAAAGCTTGAAAAATTTGTAGAGGGTTTATTGATATGTGGAGGTGATTTTAATGTCTCCCCTGATGCCCCGAGTGAGACCTCATCATTACCCGCGTCATTCCCTTCATCTAAAAGACGACGGTTCCTCCAGATACTACATACTGGCCGCTTGGTGGATTGTTGGAGGGCAATGCTCCCTCTCGGTCGAGACTACTCTTATTACTCACAAAGAGAGGTGGGATCTTCAAGTGAGGAAAAAGTTTATTCGAGTACAGCAGACCTCAAAATGATGTGACGTTTCGACCCACAGGTTTTAATCATACATGTGCATACTCATCAACAACCCTTTTACTTATACTGCCTTAATTGCCTGCATGCTTATACAATTAATCAATTATACAGCCAAACATTTTAAGCAAATAAATTATATTACAAACATGCAGCCCCAAGAACATTGGGGAAACAGAGGCCTAGTATAAGAAAGTAATTAACAAAGAGAAAGAGAAAAAGAAAAAGAAGAGAAAAAGGGTTTAAAAAGTTAAAAGAAAAATGGAGGGGTGTCCATACCAATGAATAATCAATATCCGTGCTTCAGCCCATATCGGTCTTCCTGGATAGGGTTCTCCAGCCTTTGGTCATCAAAACTCAGTCCTTTATATGGGACAGTAAGGATGTATTGAGACGCATAACGGAACTTTCATTTACAGGTCCCATTGTTTTATTTACGTGGGATGTTACGAGCCTCTATACCTCTATTCCCAATAGAGAGGGTATGACAGCTATCCACGATGCACTACTTAAACATCTATTTCCAGAAGAACACATCTCTTTTCTGATGAAACTAGTAGAGATAGTGCTCTATAATAACATATTCCTGTTTGGTGATACGGTGTACAAACAATGCAGAGGCACGACCATGGGATCCAATATGGCTCCAGCCTACGCCAACCTATACATGGATGCATTTGAAAATCAATTCATCTATCCACATCAATTTTTTATTAATTTTGTACACACATGGTGGAGATACATCGACGATGTTTTTGGTATTTGGACTGGGACTGTAACCGACTTAACAACTTTTCTGACACAGATGAATACAGTTAATGCCCACATTAAATTTACCATGATCTCTAATCCACTCGAGATCAATTTTTTAGATCTTACTCTGCGAGTTGAGGGAACACATCTGATTAGTGACTTGTTTGTAAAGCCTACAGATAGAAACAGCCTTCTTCACTATAGCAGTTTTCATCCAGAGAGTACACTTAAATCGTTACCCCGTAGCCAGTTTACCAGAGTAATAAGAAATGTCTCTAATCCAGACATTCGTGATGATAGACTTCAACAAATGATAAATAAGTTCTCTGACAGAGGTTACCCTAAAATTCTTCTACAAGAAGAGTATATGCGATCCAAAACTTTGGATCGCACCACTATCATTTCTCAATTAAAGAATGAAAAATATAAAGAGTCTCGCATTCCATTTATAACTAAATTTAATGAGGCTAGTAGATCCATCAATCAGATTGTACGTAAACACTGGCAGATTCTTCAAAGAGCCTATGATGGGATTCCATCTTTTCAGTTTGCACCTATGTTTGCTCATAAAAGAAATAGAAACTTGAGGGATTCCCTCGTTAAAGCTGATGTGGGATCTCTTAAAAAATATCAACAAGTTACTCTAGCACCGAGGAAATATGGGACTTTCCCTTGTTTACATTGTGCCTCGTGCAATGCTGTGATCAAGGGTGATTCCTTACTACATCCACACACAGGTGAGGAAATACCTATTCAAGGTTTTTTCACCTGTGATTCCTCATTTGTGATTTATGTTTTAAAATGTCCATGTGGCCTTCTATATGTAGGCAAAACGACCACGAAGGTGAAGGATAGAATCAGTAAACATAAATCTACGATTCGCACTATGCGGCTAGAGTTACCCGTTGCAGAGCATTTTCATCTTTGCTCTCATAGTGTAGCACAACTTCGTTTCCAAGTCATTGACCAAGTCCCACCACTTAGACGTGGTGGTGATAGGACTCGTTTATTAAAACGCAAAGACAAAAAGTGGATACATAGACTCGATACTCTGTGGCCAAAGGGCTTGAACCGAGAATTCGATCTAAATGTATGTTTTTGAATTCTTCTCTTCCTTATTCCCCCTGGATAGTAACATGTATCCCCCACTTTGTGGGGGCTCCATGTGATGGTCGTTGGGTTATATATATGCATTTCATATGTTTCATCATGGTAGACTGTATGCATTATAAAATATATGTATGATATTCAAAACATCTATACTATTTACACATCTGGATCTTATATTATTAATGATGGGATCTGTGTATATGTGTATGTGCCTTACCCTGTACTAGCGATGTGGTAGCAACAAGCAATCACTATGCAGATACATATATGTCATATGACATGCACATATAGAATGTATATATTTGAAGATATTGATTATTCATTGGTATGGACACCCCTCCATTTTTCTTTTAACTTTTTAAACCCTTTTTCTCTTCTTTTTCTTTTTCTCTTTCTCTTTGTTATTTACTTTCTTATACTAGGCCTCTGTTTCCCCAATGTTCTTGGGGCTGCATGTTTGTAATATAATTTATTTGTTTATAATTTATTTGCTTAAAATGTTTGGCTGAAGACGCAGGGGGCCTGGGCCTTCCATGCCTATTTTCTTATTATTATGCCGCACAACTGGCCCAGATCGTGGCCTGGCACTCGCCAAGGGGTCTTCATCGCTGGGTGGACTTGGAAAGAACTCTCATGCACCCTGATCACCCCCATCTATGGATCTGGCTCCCTAAACCACAAAGACCCCTCCTGCGAACAACCTGCCCGGCTATATTAAATTCCATTCGTCTTTGGGACAAACTCGCAACTAAATGTGATCTTACCTCCCTTCCTTCTCCTTTATCCCCGGTGCTTCGTAACAAAGATTTTTGCCTGGCTACAATGCTAGGGCAGAGGACGGATGGATGGGCACTACAATACGCCGCTGTATCAATTATTTCCTGGAGGAATCTTTATAGATCAAACAGACCCTATAATATCTGGATCAAGCGCTAATACCAACCCTCTTCCATACTTCCAACTAAGGGCATTCGCAAATCAACGGCACATCAAGGAGGCGGCCTTAACGCCCCTCACACCCTTTGAGCGTCTATGTCATACCGGCTCATACCCGAGAGGATTGATCTCCACTCTATATCGATCTTTGACAACTATTCTGGACTGGAAGACACTCCGATATGTGGCGGCCTGGGAAGCAGATCTTGGAGAGTCTTTGGAAGCAGAGGAATGGGCGGATATTTGGGAGTCTATGAGGTCGGTATCCGTCTGTACCACCCATCAGGAACAACTCATAAAGACAATATTTAGGTGGTATGTTACACCGGTCCAAATGTCTAGAATATCTCCTGGGACCCCAGACTCATGCTGGAGAGGGTGTGGAGCTCGCGGCACCTATATTCATATGTGGTGGGAATGCCCTACACTGAAGACCTTTTGGTCACAAACTCACACCCTGGCGATGGCGGTTTTATCAAAGGACATCCCCATGGATCCCTGGGCCTTTTTATTATCTCGACCAGTGCAGGATCTGACCAGACAAGAGAATAAGCTTCTGGCTAAAATAACTTTGGCGGCACGTAGGGTCATGGCGGAAAGCTGGAATAGCCCACGGGCTCCTTCGTTCACACGCCTTTCATCTAAAATGCAGGACGTCTGCTTAATGGACGAACTCACGGCCATTTCTTCACATACTCTCCCCGCATATTACAACACCTGGGCCCCCTGGATTGCCCAGATGGGCGAGGGTCGGATACAGATGGACATGCTGCAGAATGATATCCCTTTATAAACCCTAGTGGCTCGTTCCTTGGGGCACTGATGGCAGGCAATTGGGTCGGAACGTGATTTGGAGATTGCCAGATAATGGTTACGCTTAATATTGCTTAAGAGCCTCCCCCTCTCCCTTCCTCTCTCTTAATCTGTCTCTATAGGGACCCGGGCAGTCCCTATTTCTATCTATTTCTATCTTTCCTCTGTTTACTTTCCCCCTTATCTTTCATTAGTTATTGTTTTTATAATGATGAAACTGAGGAAATGTTCTGCCTTTGTTATCAAAGGAATAATAAGTATTATTGTTTGACATATTTCTCAATAAAAAATACATTTAAAAAAAAAAAAAAAAATGTTTGGCTGTATAATTGATTAATTGTATAAGCATGCAGGCAATTAAGGCAGTATAAGTAAAAGGGTTGTTGATGAGTATGCACATGTATGATTAAGACCTGCGGGTCGAAACGTCACATCATTTTGAGGTCTGCTGTACCCGAATAAACTTTTTCCTCACTTGAAGATCCCACCTCTCTTTGTGTCTACTTATCTATGGGACTTGCGGCGTCCCCTCGGTGGTGATCTCGTGAGATCTTTCAAGTCTGGGCTCCCTTCCGGTGGAGGTCGTGGCATTCGTCTTTTTCCTACTCTTATTACTCGGCTGCGGCCAAAGTGTACTCTCGATTGGATTCATTTTTGCTTAGACTCCATGATCTTAGTTTTATTCGTTCACATAGGAAATATCACATGGTCGGATCATGCCCCGGTTTTTCTAACCCTTTCTGTACCTGCATTGCCCCGCAGATCTTACCAATGGCTACACTTACACTTGACTCTGCTCTTTCCTTCATCCCCCACATCAAGTCTCTTTCCTCCTCCTGCCGATACCAACTGCGTAATATTTCCCGAATTCGGCCATTTCTTACCGCCGTCACCACAAAACAACTCATACACGCCCTGGTAATCTCGACTCGACTATTGCAATAATCTCTTATCTGGCCTCCCTCTGTCCCGCCTCTCCCCCCTACAATCCATCCTGAACGCCTCCGCCAGGCTAATTCACCTCACCCGCCGCTCTGTCTCTGCCGCTCCCCTCTGCGAGTCCCTTCACTGGCTCCCCATCCACTGCAGAATTAAGTTCAAAATCCTTATCCTTACCTACAAAACCCTCACTAACTCAGCGCCCCACTACCTGTCCTCACTAATCACCAAATACACCCCAGCCCGCTCCCTAAGGTCAAACAGTGACCTGCGCCTAGCTTCTCCCCGCATCACCTCTTCCCATGATAGACTGCAGGATTTCTCACGCGCAGCCCCCACTCTCTGGAACGCTCTCCCTCGTACTGTCAGACTTTCCCCTAACTTCTCTTCCTTCAAACGCTCCCTGAAAACATTCCTATTTAGGGAAGCCTACCACCCAACTCACTGACACAACCATCAATCACTCTCACCTTACAGTCCTCTCCTCCTGTTTCCAACCCCAACCCTCCCAGATTGTGAGTTCCTATGGGAATAGGGCCCTCATCTCCTCCTGTACTGTTTGTCAAATGTTGTTCAATGTATTGTAACCCTGTCTATACTGTGCTTATTGTACAGCGCTGCGGAATATGCTGGCGCTTTATAAATAAAGAATAATAATAATAATAATATGCTGCATTAAGTATACTTTTTATAATTTGAAAAAAGCGCTTGCTTTAAAACAAGGGTACTAGGTGACTACAGCCAATCCCCTGAATGTTACAATCCCAGATACACAACACTCTAAGTTACAATAGAATTAGAAATGGGGTGGGCGCTGTCAAGAGATAATGGGTTAAGATGATAACAACAATATTCATATACTGTTGGGTAACAATGTACAGTATAAGTGACAATAGTTCACAGGAAAGGGAAAAAACCCAAAACACGTATTTCCCAAACTTCAAAAAAATTGGGGTGCAGCTTCAGATTATTGACATCTCACATAGTCTCTGTTAGACAAAATATGAGCTGCAATAAAGTTTATATTGGTAAAATGTTATTTCTCCTTTTCCTTGATGAAAAGGTACAGGACACCCTGTACCTTTTCATCAAGGAAAAGAAGGAGAAATTACATTTTACCAATATAAACTTTACTGCAGCTCATATTTTGTCTAACAGAGACTATGTGAGATGTCAATAATCTGAAGCTGCACCCCAATTTTTTTGAAGTTTGGGAAATACGTGTTTTTTTTTCTTTCCTGTGAACTATTGTCACTTATACTTATACCATTGAGTTCCTCCCTGCCGGTCACATGACCAGCCAGATCTCGCCTCACGAGATCCGGCCGGTCGGCGTAGGGATACGCAGGGAGAGACTGGGGGGACTTTTTCCCCCAGTCTTTCCCTGCTCCCGCCGGCTGGAGGAGGCGATCCTTGCCACGATCTTCGCTGCAGGACAGAGGGTTTGTATCTGTTCTGTTTTTTTAACTTTGCGCTGACCAGAGCCAGGTGTTAATCAGCACTGGGACTTTGTAATACCAGCGCTGATTAACACTTTGCACTCCCCATGTTAAACATAGGGAGCACAAAGTACAGTAACCTCGCGCAGAGAAGTGCAAGGTAACAAACGCAAACGGGTTTTTAAACCCGTTTGTAATATGCGGTAAATACTGCGGCAAACGTTAATGCTCACACAAGTGAGCGTTAACGTTGCGTTAGGAATGTAATAGTACCCTATGTGTAGACTGTTAAGTACATACAGTCAGGTGCAGAAATATTGAGACATGGACACAATTCTAGCATCTTTGGCTCTATACACCACCACAATGGAGTTGGAATGAAACAAACACAATGTGCTTTAGCTGCAGACTGTCAGCTTTAATTTGAGGGTATGTACATCCAACTCAGGTGAACGGTGTAGGACTTACAGCAGTTTGCAGATGTGCCCCCACTTGTTAAGTGTATAGAGCCAAAGATGTTAGAATTGTGTCGATGTCCCAATATTTATGGACCAGACTGTACACAATGTAATGGATGGGATATGGAAGGTTACTCACGTTTTTTGGTGCCTGTTATATTAACGGAACCAAATTGTAGGCATTCGGTGAAATATAAGGACACTGATTCCCCTTCTACGGTTCCTGACCACAGGGATCAGAAGCGATATCTTCTGGTAATCTCCAATTAACTCCTTAGTGACCGGGCAGTTTTACACAAATCCGTCCTTTAGTGACCACTGCTGTTTTTACGTTTCTGCGCTGTTAGTGTTTAGGTCAAATTTTCCTCTTACTCGTTTATTCAACCCACACATATTATACACCGTTTTTCTCGCCTTTAAATGGACTTTCTAAAAATACCATTATCTCCATCATATCGAATAATTTACTATAAAACCAAATATGAAATATGATGAAAAAATGGTAAAAACACACTTTTTTTGTAATTTAATCCCCAAAATCTACAACCACCAAAAAAGACCCCGGCTAAATAGTTTCAAATTTTTTTCCCGAGAATAGAAATACCCAATATTTACATGTTTTTGCTTTTTAACCCATTCACTGCTGAGCCAGTTCACCTATGCGCGCTGCGCTTATTCTGACCGTTTTTTTGCTAATTATTTTTAGATGACAGGCTAGGTCCTATTTAACTAAACCCCCCCAGATGAAAATGTTTTTTTTTAAAAAAATCCTTTTTTTTAAATTTTTATTATTTTTTTAATTTTATTTTTAAACCAAACCTGGTCATGTTTGGTATCATTGGAAAGGCCATGATCAGCTAGAGGGTCAACTGGCCCACTGACATCCTCACACATATGGTGAGGTTGTCAGTGGGTGGGGGGACCTGGAGGCTTGGCATCCAAGTTGTCAGCCCCCTCCAGGTTCGAATCACATTTTGGCACTGATTAGTGCCGAATCACAGCACAAATGTTAATGCTATACACCACTGAAAAGGGGAAACTCTCCCTTTTCCAGCGGTGTAAAAAGCATCACTGTAGGTTGCATGGTTGGGGAGATAGAGGGCTCCAAAGGAGCCCCCCCTTCCTGAATTTCCTCTACCGGCGCCTGCCGATGATGTCATCACGCAGCCTGCCCCCAGGAAATGGCGAGGCAAGCTTCCAGCTTGCCATAAACGCAGAGTGAACGGGCAGGGAGGTGAGTATCGGCGGGAGGGAGGTTAGAAGCCCGCTGACGTACCATGTAGGTCTGCGGGTATAAGGGAGACCCGTGGGCAGGACGTACATATGTCAGCGGTCTAAAGGGGTTAAAGACACTGCCGGTGCTTGGAATCCAAACTTGGTTTATTGAAAAACAGAAAGGTATATAAAAACATAAATACTTCCGTATGGTGTACGAGAGAATTTATGCCATATTTCTAGCTGACTGGTCGGAAGCATCTATACACCTTAATGAGAAGACACAGGCCTTTTTTACTAACTGGTCCCCCCTTATCAGAACCCTCCCATGCGACACCAAAGACTCCCTGCCAAATGCTTTTTTTCTGTGCTCCTTGGTACTCTCTGCAGATGTTACGAGGTACCC
Source organism: Leptobrachium leishanense (assembly GCA_009667805.1). Lineage (NCBI taxonomy): Eukaryota > Metazoa > Chordata > Amphibia > Anura > Megophryidae > Leptobrachium > Leptobrachium leishanense. Next base: position 40,152 of record RXON01001918.1, on the reverse strand, counting down.
CGCCGATCCCTCAGGACCCTTCAGATAATTCTTTGACTCGCTTCCTTGCCTCCTCCCCCCCAGTGACCCCGGACACTCATACACCTTCATCACTTCCCCTCGGAGGAACATAGGGCTCTACTGCTGTCACAGCTGATGATGTGTAACTTCTATTGCCATATAGAATATTAACCGTTTATTTACTGATATGTCGGAGTTGTCTTCACTATTTCATTTCAGATGTCAGGATTTTGTACTGTTTTTCTTTTTCTATTGCTGCATTATATGTCATTTTTTTATCATCTGTATATCTGTTCTGATCCAGACTGAATAAAAATATATTTTTTTTAAAAAAACATAAATACACAAACGCGTTTCACTGGACGCAGCTTCATCAGTGGGTGTTCTTTTTATTCTCATTCATTGGATTTTATGTAAATTTCAGACATTTTCGCTCAGTAGTTTCTTTGCAAACAACGTTTCACTTTTCAAACATTCAAGTGTACTGTTTTTTTTTTTCCTCTCTCCATTCGTCTGCGGTGTCGGCTTTTTCCGGCGGCTGCTCTGCGCTGTGATCAGCGGCTGCTCGAGTTTCTCCAGCGTGTTCGGCGAGGTTAATCCAGATGTTTTTGCGGGTTTCGGTGTGCGATCGCCGCGTTTTGCGGTGAGTGTTCGCAGGGTTTGCGGCGGCTTTTCCCTGCATTACGGCGGCCCTGTGGTGCATACTGAATACACTGCAGAGTCGCCGAAATGAGATCGCCAAATCGCACCGAATTGAAGAGAAAGAAAAGTCAACGAACGTGCGGTGACTTTTCGATTCTCTTTGAAGAACCCTGTATGTCTTTCAAATTCTATTTATCAACAGGACTATTTATGTCCTACAAACAATATGGAGGAGCTGATGTCGTAACCAAAGTGATATGTATAGAGGGTTGTAGCACTTCTTCCATATAAGGTGTCATTGAGAGTAGGGATGGGCCGAACACCCCAGTGTTCGGTTCGCATTCGAACTCGAACATTTGACACCGCAGACGAATGGAGTGAAAAAGGAAAAAAACAGTACGCTTGAATGTTTGAAAAGTGAAAGGCTGTTTGCAAAGAAACTACTGAGCGAAAATGTCTGAAATTTACATAAAATCCAATGAATGAGAATAAAAAGGCTGTTACAGAAAAAAGATAGAAAAAAAAGGGAAAAATATTTTTTGCAAAAAAATCCCGAAAAATGCCTAAAAGATCCTAAAAAAATCTAAATATAAAGAGACTTTTTACTGCAGAATATTATAATCATTGGTTTATTAGATATTGAATTAAAACCGGAATATTTTTAACATTGAAACCTATGGGATTCGCCTGAATAAACCTGTCTAATGAAACCACCGAACAGCAGGGAAATTCGGCAACTTTTCACTGCTGGTTTTTGTTTTCTGAATAGACGAAGCATTGCTTCTCTATGGGGATTTCACTGCCCTCGAACAGGCACCGTATGTGCAGGCAATTCGCCAGGATTTGGCGAACTGCCTGCTCTCTGGATAGCCGAATGACCAGGAAAGGTAACCGTGCCCTGAATTTCAGCGTTTGGTTACCTTTCGCCAGCAATTCGGATCTCTTTGAATAACCCTGTATGTATTCATTATCACTGATATTATCTTTAGACGCATTAAAACATTGTTTATATTTTATTCACAGTAATGGGACTAGTTTAACCCCCTGTTTAATAATATATTATATTTAATAAACTATATTCGGGGGGCATGGCCGGCGGCAGACCGAGACGGATGTGTGTGTGCAGAGCTCCGATTATCCCACAAGACACGGAGGCTTCATATTATGCTATTCTTTTCTTTACTTAATCCGATAGCAGCAAAGATTAACACAAAATACAGACAAATAAAGTATTTTGAGAGAAAAAACTCTTAACAATCAACTAAGAAATGTCCAATAGTATTGTCCTTTAGTCTCTTCCAACCAATCAGCGATCAGCCAGGTGTATAAATACCTGAGGGAACCGTTGGCCACTCCTCTTTTCTTTGCTGCTCGCCGACAGAGATAAGTATTAGCAGCAAACTGCGTCATTATACTGATTTACAATATTTAATAAATTATTGATTCTCATTTGCATCTCATATTTGTTTTTTGTCTTTATATACATTTACTGTGTTGGTTTTATGTTTTGAATACATATTTTATTCAGTTATTGCTCTTTGTTCAGGGTTTTTTACACTCTCCCAGGGGTAGATATTTATTTTAAGGATATTTTAATAGCGTTATTTATTTTCGCATTGGTGGTTCACTGGGAGCCGGGTCTGTCTTTGCAGCGGTAGTTCAGCTGGTCTCCACGTCTCCCATTCAGGTCCGCCCTTTGGGAGGTGCTGCTTTCGCGCCATTGATTTTCTGAGGCGGCGCTCGTGAGTGGTTGCTCGCGCACGCGCCGTCCTCGGTTTACCTCAGACTGGTCTCGGCACTCCCGCAACGGCAAGTCTGTTAATTACATTACGCTAATTGTCACTTAAATGGCCCAAAATCAGAATTTAACCCTGTCCATTTCATGCCCGGAGGGTAGTACTTCTAATGCAGCCTCCTTTAACCCCACAGAGGCATTTATGGCAGCATTATCGGCTTTCTCTACAAGTTTGGAGACTACTATGCCGAGGGTTTTAGATACCCATGCAAATAAAAAAGCTCCCGAGGCGTCACCAATGTCTGACAAATTTATTTCACTGGATTCTAGCCAGGATGCTGAGGTTCCTGGGACATCAAAGGAGGGAGAAGGGCATCTCCCTAAAATCAATGCCAATAAAAAACGTACAAAGACCTGTACAGCATGGAAATCCCCACAGAAAAGCACTGGCAAAAAAGAGAAGCCATTCTGAGGTGGCTAATGAACCCAAATGGAAGCGACTAGAGGCGCAGAGGACTCTGAGCTCCACAGATAGTTACAGCGCTGAGGAGGACTCTGTGAGCTCCACAGATAGTTACAGCGCCGAGGAGGACTCTGTGAGCTCCACAGATAGTTACAGCACCGAGGAGGACTCTGTGAGCTCACAGATAGTTACAGCACTGAGGAGGACTCTGTGAGCTCCACAGATAGTTACAGCACCGAGGAGGACTCTGTGAGCTCCACAGATAGTTACAGCACCGAGGAGGACTCTGTGAGCTCCACAGATAGTTACAGCACTGAGGAGGACTCTGTGAGCTCCACAGATAGTTACAGCGCTGAGGAGGACTCTGTGAGCTCCACAGATAGTTACAGCACTGAGGAGGACTCTGTGAGCTCCACAGATAGTTACAGCACTGAGGAGGACTCTGTGAGCTCCACAGATAGTTACAGCACCGAGGAGGACTCTGTGAGCTCCACAGATAGTTACAGCACCGAGGAGGACTCTGTGAGCTCCACAGATAGTTACAGCACGAGGAGGACTCTGTGAGCTCCACAGATAGTTACAGCACCGAGGAGGACTCTGTGAGCTCCACAGATAGTTACAGCACTGAGGAGGACTCTGTGAGCTCCACAGATAGTTACAGCACTGAGGAGGACTCTGTGAGCTCCACAGATAGTTACAGCACTGAGGAGGACTCTGTGAGCTCCACAGATAGTTACAGCACCGAGGAGGACTCTGTGAGCTCCACAGATAGTTACAGCACCGAGGAGGTCTCTGTGAGCTCCACAGATAGTTACAGCACCGAGGAGGACTCTGTGAGCTCCACAGATAGGTACAGCGCTGAGGAGGACTCTGTGAGCTCCACAGATAGTTACAGCACTGAGGAGGACTCTGTGAGCTCCACAGATAGTTACAGCACTGAGGAGGACTCTGTGAGCTCCACAGATAGTTACAGCACCGAGGAGGACTCTGTGAGCTCCACAGATAGTTACAGCACCGAGGAGGACTCTGTGAGCTCCACAGATAGTTACAGCACTGAGGAGGACTCTGTGAGCTCCACAGATAGTTACAGCACTGAGGAGGACTCTGTGAGCTCCACAGATAGTTACAGCACCGAGGAGGACTCTGTGAGCTCCACAGATAGGTACAGCGCTGAGGAGGACTCTGTGAGCTCCACAGATAGTTACAGCACTGAGGAGGATTCTGTGAGCTCCACAGATAGTTACAGCACCGAGGAGGACTCTGTGAGCTCCACAGATAGTTACAGCACCGAGGAGGACTCTGTGAGCTCCACAGATAGTTACAGCACCGAGGAGGTCTCTGTGAGCTCCACAGATAGTTACAGCACTGAGGAGGACTCTGTGAGCTCCACAGATAGTTACAGCACTGAGGAGGACTCTGTGAGCTCCACAGATAGTTACAGCACTGAGGAGGACTCTGTGAGCTCCACAGATAGTTACAGCACCGAGGAGGACTCTGTGAGCTCCACAGATAGTTACAGCACCGAGGAGGACTCTGTGAGCTCCACAGATAGTTACAGCACCGAGGAGGACTCTGTGAGCTCCACAGATAGTTACAGCACCGAGGAGGACTCTGTGAGCTCCACAGATAGTTACAGCACTGAGGAGGACTCTGTGAGCTCCACAGATAGTTACAGCACTGAGGAGGACTCTGTGAGCTCCACAGATAGTTACAGCACCGAGGAGGACTCTGTGAGCTCCACAGATAGTTACAGCACTGAGGAGGACTCTGAGCTCCACAGATAGTTACAGCACTGAGGAGGACTCTGTGAGCTCCACAGATAGTTACAGCACTGAGGAGGACTCTGTGAGCTCCACAGATAGTTACAGCACCGAGGAGGACTCTGTGAGCTCCACAGATAGTTACAGCACTGAGGAGGACTCTGAGCTCCACAGATAGTTACAGCACTGAGGAGGACTCTGTGAGCTCCACAGATAGTTACAGCACTGAGGAGGACTCTGTGAGCTCCACAGATAGTTACAGCGCTGAGGAGGACTCTGTGAGCTCCACAGATAGTTACAGCACCGAGGAGGACTCTGTGAGCTCCACAGATAGTTACAGCACCGAGGAGGACTCTGTGAGCTCCACAGATAGTTACAGCGCTGAGGAGGACTCTGTGAGCTCCACAGATAGTTACAGCACTGAGGAGGACTCTGTGAGCTCCACAGATAGTTACAGCGCTGAGGAGGACTCTGTGAGCTCCACAGATAGTTATAGCACTGAGGAGGACTCTGTGAGCTCCACAGATAGTTACAGCACTGAGGAGGACTCTGTGAGCTCCACAGATAGTTACAGCACCGAGGAGGACTCTGTGAGCTCCACAGATAGTTACAGCACCGAGGAGGACTCTGTGAGCTCCACAGATAGTTACAGCACCGAGGAGGACTCTGTGAGCTCCACAGATAGTTACAGCACCGAGGAGGACTCTGTGAGCTCCACAGATAGTTACAGCACTGAGGAGGACTCTGTGAGCTCCACAGATAGTTACAGCACTGAGGAGGACTCTGTGAGCTCCACAGATAGTTACAGCACTGAGGAGGACTCTGTGAGCTCCACAGATAGTTACAGCACCGAGGAGGACTCTGTGAGCTCCACAGATAGTTACAGCACCGAGGAGGTCTCTGTGAGCTCCACAGATAGTTACAGCACCGAGGAGGACTCTGTGAGCTCCACAGATAGGTTACAGCGCTGAGGAGGACTCTGTGAGCTCCACAGATAGTTACAGCACTGAGGAGGACTCTGTGAGCTCCACAGATAGTTACAGCACTGAGGAGGACTCTGTGAGCTCCACAGATAGTTACAGCACCGAGGAGGACTCTGTGAGCTCCACAGATAGGTACAGCGCTGAGGAGGACTCTGTGAGCTCCACAGATAGTTACAGCACTGAGGAGGATTCTGTGAGCTCCACAGATAGTTACAGCACCGAGGAGGACTCTGTGAGCTCCACAGATAGTTACAGCACCGAGGAGGACTCTGTGAGCTCCACAGATAGTTACAGCACCGAGGAGGACTCTGTGAGCTCCACAGATAGTTACAGCACTGAGGAGGACTCTGTGAGCTCCACAGATAGTTACAGCACCGAGGAGGTCTCTGTGAGCTCCACAGATAGTTACAGCACCGAGGAGGACTCTGTGAGCTCCACAGATAGTTACAGCACTGAGGAGGACTCAGAGTCTGAGGAGAGCTCACACCCAGACTATAATCCTGATTATTCCTCTGAATTATCAGATTCATGTTCCTCTCCGTCATCTGGTGTTTCTAACACACAGAGGTCTGAGCCGGTTGATGCTTTGGGCAACACGATGTTTGTTCCGGAAATGTTAAAGCACCCACGCTCAGTGAATGGGCCCCTATTGAACATGTCGCTAAGTATATCGAAGAGAGGATTAGAAGCAACAAGAAAAGCAGAAGCAATATGAGGGCTGAGTGCCCGCCCCAACACTGGCACAGAAATTAAATGTAGCTCCTGAGTTGGACCCTAAAATAATTGAAATTATTCAAGAGTCTGGTTGGTCCCCAAAAAAGGGTGTCGAGGCTAACCTTAAGGTATGTCATGACAAGTTATTTGATTTTTTTAGGGCCATTGACTAAGTTAATGGACTCGATTGAAAGGTCATTATTGACGAATGAAAAACCGGACCTCTTTGAGTATAGAGGCTGGGTCCAACGTTTAGTATGTGTCTTCGGTAATATTAATTCAGCTTTGGCTACGGAACAAAGACGGGCTTATCCTCCTAAAAATAGACCCGAAGTTAGAGACATTGGCTTCTAATGAGCCAGGCCCAGAGGCGGATGGATTCCTGTTTGGAGAAGGAATCTATAAGGAAATTAGTAATTATTCTGGGTCTTTTAACACCGTATCTAAAGTAAAATCCAGTTTACGTCGGGCTTTCCCAAATAGGGTTTTTGACAGGGTCGGGAGAAGCAGGGGCCGTTTTCCTGGCCGATATCCTTATTCAACCTCACGAGGCTCCTTTAGGTCCACTTTTAACGAGGGACCAAAGTATCCCACCTTCTTCCCTCAAAGAACAAGGTACCCATGATATCGGGGTAACAGAGGTTCACGGAGAAGATCGGCTGGTGAGTTTGGTGTCACACCAACTTTCTTTCCCAGGAAAGGTGGGAGGCAGGAAATCTCTTTTTTTCCCATCAGTGGCAAATGATTACAGTAGATCCTTGGGTTTTGCAAACAGTCAGGGGGTTCAACATAGAATTCGATTTTCAACCCAGACAGCCTCATCCTCCTCTGCCGATTGTAACGTCTCAGGAAGACACGGCCACTCCAACACTAGAAGTAAGGGAGCTTCTAAAGAAGAAAGCTATAGAAAAGGTGATTCCTCCCCGAGAGAGATTTATAAGCAATATATTTCTAGTAAAAAAGAAAGGAGGAGACTTCCGTCCAGTAATAAACTTAAAGCAATTAAACGAATATGTCACTTACAACCATTTCAAGATGGAGGCCATTCCATCACTGAAAGGAGTATTAACCCTATACGATTGGTTGGTCAAAATAGATCTAAAAGATGTTTATTTAGCGATACCCGTAGATCCTCTAAGCAGGGATTTCCTTCAGTTTTATTGGGAAAACACGCTATGGAGGTTTAGGTCCCTCCCATTCGGTCTATCATCAGCCCCAAGGTGCTTTACAAAGATAATGAAACCCGTAGTGTCATTCTTACGAGACAAAGGGGTGCGTCTAGTGATATATCTAGACGATATCTTAATACTAGCGGGAGATCAATTGTCCCTTATTCTACACAGGGATTGGACATTAAATCTGTTAACCAATCTGGGGTTCCTGATAAACTACAACAAGTCTATCCTCACCCCTACACAGTCACTAGAGTTTCTAGGGTTCACAATCAATTCTATAGAGATGTCACTTTCTTTGCCGTCAATCAAGATTCAATCGATTCGCAAAGAAATCAGACGTCTCCTGGTTCCACAACACTTCCCACTGAGATGGTTAGCTCGTCTGTTGGGCCTCCTCTCTGTGGCAATACAAGCATTTCTTCCAGGACCGCTATATTATCGTGCCCTTCAACGTCTGAAGGCACGATACCTGCGGAGGGGATGCCTTTACACCGACCTCATTTCTCTGGACGACGAGTCAAGATTAGAAATGAATTGGTGGCTGGATCATATAGAGACGTGGAATGGAAGGGCCATTCTCCATCCCATTCCGGAGATAACTATAGAGCCAGACGCCAGCAGATCTGGTTGGGGCGCACACTGCGGATCACTTTCCACAGGCGGCAGATGGGATTCTACAGAATCAGCTCTACACATAAATTGCTTAGAACTCCTAGCTGGGTTATTCGCCAAAGTTTTATAAAACATTTTCAAATGACATCAATTCTTTTAAAAATGGACAACTTTGCAGCTGTACAATATATAAACCACCTGGGGGGACCCAGATCCAGACATTCAGCAGAGATGGCGAAATCCTTTTGGGGGTTTGTCTATCTCACAACCTTTCAGTCCAGGCACAGTATATACCAGGTCTATCCAACACTATTGCGGACTGGAACTCCAGGTATTTCATAGACACCAGCGATTGGAGATTGGACGTCAAGGTGTTATTATTATTATTATTCTTTATTTATAAAGCGCCAGCATATTCCGCAGCGCTGTACAATAAGCACAGTATAGACAGGGTTACAATACATTGAACAACATTTGACAAACAGTACAGGAGGAGATGAGGCCCTATTCCCGTAGGAACTCACAATCTGTTCTCCACTTTGTCATCCCTTTGGGTTCCTTTCTCTATAGACCTATTCGCTACTCGCCTCAACACGCAAATGCCACAGTTCTACAGCTGGAAACCAGATCCCATGGCGTTAGCCACGGACGCGCTGGTTCAGGTTTGGCCCTCAGAAATACATTATGCTTTTCCCCCATTTCTACTCATCTCGAGGGTGTTACATCTAGTTCAAGTTGAGAAGGTGACTATAGTGCTGATATCACCCCTGTGAAAAACCCAACCCTGGTTTCCACGTCTTCTGGAATTATCTGTAGATATTCCCAGGCTGATTCAGGCATCTTCATCCCGCCTGCAGCCTGCTCAATTCACGGATTGTCAGGTGTATCATTGTGTCTCTGACTGCCCTGCAGCCTGCTCAATTCACGGATTGTCAGGTGTATCATTGTGTCTCTGACTGCCCTGCAGCCTGCTCAATTCACGGATTGTCAGGTGTATCATTGTGTCTCTGAGCGTGTCCTAAGTGGTCTGTCGGTCTTGAAACCTTCGGAGCTTAGTGGCAATTCATTTCTGTTTTTTGTTGCTCCTTGGTTTTGGTGAAATCAGTCTGTCCTTGTGTCCAGTCAGTAACTCACCTGCCTTAAGGGCTTCACCCCTTGGTCCTAACCACCACGATGGCCCAAGCAGGGGCTAGCCATTACAGGAAGTTATCAGGGGTCACTGTCGCGATCTGCATCGAGCGTGGCGTGCAGTAGTGTGAGTGTGAGCCCAGGATGCAGTAATAGCAGCAGAAGACAGGGATTAGGCAGGTTACTGGGTTTATTTGTATTACAAATAAACAAACAGAACTAAATAAACTGATACAGGGAACAATAATAGCAAGGGGGAAAACACAGATACCGGTATGGGTGATGGTACCCAGAGCAGAGGGAAGACAGGGATCTCTTTGGTAGACTAGGATCTCAGGCACTTCACGAAGTAGGTCTGCACTAGATAGGGTTGTGAACTTCAATGAGGAAGCGTGGGATCAGGGGTGTAGCTTCCTCATATGCAGGATCAATTAGGGAGAATGAAGGGCAGGTGTGGTTCCATGTCCATTATGCAAATTATAGTTCAGGAAAGCATATGGAGGAAACAATGTCCTGGAACCTGCATATAGAAATGCAGGATACGGCAAAAAGGAGAACCAAGAGGGCGCCAGAGGGTCTGGGGGTTCGGACCGTGACAGTCACTGGCCTTCAGGCGGCATTTCGGAGGCAACTGCCTCCTTATTGTCCAGTTCGTGGGCCCCATCTACCAGGGAAAGATACAATAGGGCTTGGAGATCATGGGTCGCTTGGTGTCTGGGAAAACAAGTTGATCCCATATCAGCTCCTGTGAGTCAGTTATTGAGTTTCTTCACGCAGTTGTTGGAAGAGGGAAAGACGTATCGCACGATTAATAATATTCGGTCTGTGATTTCCGCTTCCCATCAGGGTTTCGATGGAATTCCTGCGGGGAAACGCCCCATTATTTGTAGGTTTTTGAGGGGCATACGTTTCCCTCATCCCTGCTATTCCTCCACGTGGGATGTTAATCTAGTTCTGGATTTTTTGGATAATTGGCCCAGTAATGACACACTGTCAGTTAAACAGGTTTGGACGCACGTGGTTTTGTTACTTTGCTTAATCTCCTGTAAAAGGGTTTGTGATGTTCGGGTCTAGATTTATCTGCTAGAATTTTCTCCCCTACAGGAGTTAAATTTGTAATTTCTAACAGGACTAAATCCTCTGTCAGAAGTTTTCTATCGAGCGTTTCCTCAACGCCCTAATTTTGTCCTGTCCTTTGTTTAAAAGCGTATGAAAGGGTTACGAATCCTAATAGATCATCTCAATCTCACCGATTGTTCATTTCTCTACGTAAACCTCATAATCCAGCAACTTCCACCACTCTAGCTGGGTGGGTTAAATGGATCATGTCAGAGGTAGGGATGAGCTGTTCGGTTTGATCAGTTCGGAGTTCGACTCGAACATTGTCAGTTCGAAAGTCTGCGAACTTCGAACTTTTTGGCGTGTTCGGTTCGAGTTCGAAAAAAAACAAACATTTTGAAAAAAATATAAAAAATGCTTAAAAAATACTAAAAAAAATTGAAATAAAAAGACTCTTTACTGCAGAATATTATAAGCAACGGTTTATTAGATATTGAATTAAAAAACTACCCAGGGCAAGAAGGCACGCATGTGGGCGATGAGTACGGACGCGGTGGGAGGCAATGGACGGACTGTGTACGTTGTCAAGAAGCGGTATGTATTATAACATAAACATGTTACATACACATAACACACATTACATACATCTACCAACATAAGTCAACACATGCTGCAGCGTAATGTATTATCTGTTTGTCAGACAAATGTGACTGTCATAAAATTATTCTGGCTTTATTTAAAATATTTGCACACGTGTACATTTTTACGAAACTTTCACACCTCAAAATTACATGTGCTTAGAGTGCATGAGGCTTGCATAGGATTTTTTGAGCCGCCTGTGTGTTTCATCTTTAAAATGCTGCAATGGGTGATGTGGATTTTTTAGCTTACAAGGAAAGCATGCTTTACAGTCTGCCTAATGTCTAGGTGCAAAGATTCTCACCTCTAAATGACATGTGCTTACAGCAGGGCTCTCAAACGGCGTAAACAACAGGTGTTAATTAGTGTTTGGAAATAACATGTACTTCTAATTAGTCTGGTCTCACGAATTTAATACATTGCCTGCAGACTGGGTGTGGCTCCTGCACATGTATGAACACTGTGCTTCTGAATTCTGAGTGTTCATTTCTATGTTCCTCTGATATGCTGTTTAACCCCTTAAGGACCAGGGCTCTGTAAAGCCAATCATTAATGATGTAGATGTTACGTAATTTGTCATCAAGGGCTTAATAAAATCTTTATCACACTCCTTAGATTTAAACGTAATATTCCAGTATTTGTATGTCATGTACCTCTCCTGAAGGGCCTATGTGAGCATACAATTATTATTGTGTTAGATCTATAGTTTTGGTGCAGGCGCGGGGGAAGGACTTGCTGCTTCTGCAATAGTAACACAACACAACGTGAAAATGTCTATCATAAAGCGTACAAGCTGAGTCCCTAGAGTCTCTGACTATCCATTGTCATATCTACCTTGCTTTATACATGTAATACATTCCCACATCTAACAGGATAGTAGCCAGACCCTGTGCACTTTAACCCCTTAAGGGTGACTAGGTGTCGTGTGTGTGTCTCTGATGGCGATGTTTCCATACATCCTACAAATCCGCCACTTCACGGGCAGGTTATGGGGACCTCCTAGGCATGATATTTGAAGGAATTTTTAACCCTTATTTTATGGGAAACTCCCTGTTCCTTTAAAAACGTCTTTTTTAAAAACTTTTTGTCCTGGTTTCCTGTCCCCCAGGGCACTACCCGGACCCCCATACACCTTTTATGGCAAATATCTTGCATATATGCCCTCTTGGAGGGCACTCTAAAAATCTAACTTTGAGTACCATTGACTTGCATTGAGTTCGGTTCGAGTTCGAACTCGAACTTTTGAAATTGTTCGAGTTCGAATGCGAACTGAACACGGGGGTGTTCGGCTCATCCCTAGTCAGAGGCTGGTGTTGGTATCTCCATTTTTGGCGATCATTCTTCTCGGAGCACCTCTGCTTCAGAGGCTCTGTCGCAAGGATGTCGTCTTGAAGACATCTTAAAAACAGCTGACTGGTCCAGGGAATCCACCTTCCGAGAGTTTTATTTTAAACCAGTTGTACATATGTCACAATCATTTATTAATTAGCTTTGAACTTGCATAATAAGAGCCTCCGTGTCTTTTGGGATAATTCCCAGATTCCCCTATTAATATGATGAAGAATCATGATTATAGTAAAGACACGGAGGCGAATATTATATCCCACCTGAATAATTGGGAGTGTTCTTGCCCACCCACCTGTATAAGTGTTTATCACATGTCATGATATGCATTAATTTATTTAATTGTTTCTCCTTCAGCATAATTGTTTTTTCGTTAAACCATTCATCGCAGGATCGTTGTTTTCCAAGTTCTTCAAGTTCTAGTTTCCGTTCTAAGTTCCATCGGTCTCGCAGCAGAAAAGAGGAGTGATCAACGGTTACCTCAGGATTTATACACCTGGCTGATCTCTGATTAGTTGGAAGAGACTGAAGGACAATACTATTGGACATGTCTTAGTTGATTGTTAAAAGAGAGTTTTTTCTCTCAAAATACTTTATTTGCCTGTATTTTATTTTAATCTTTGCTGCTATCGGCCTAAGTAAAGAAAATATAGCATAATACTCGCCTCCGTGTCTTTACTATAATCATGATTCCCCGTCATATTAATAGGGGAATCTGGGAATCCTGCTTTATCTACTTGCGGACTTTATGGTACTTTTAGATCGGAATACTTACCCTGGCTGTTGCCATGCCGTCCTCCATCAGATGGTGGGGCTCCGGAGCCTGTCTGGTTCCCCCCTCCGGATCTGCACCTTGGGTGGAGGCCATTGTGTTGCTACCTCCTTCATCTGTCGGCAGCCATTTTGGAGGCTTGCATGGCCTCGCTTGCCCCGCACAGGGAAGCTATAACCCAGTATGACATCCGCCTATCACTTGGTGGGGGACTGGGGCGGCAGCTGCCATGCTCTGCTTTATCTGGCGCTGACTCTATGGAACCGCCGGTGGTGGGGGAGGCCGAGAATCTTCCTCTCTTCCATGTAGCGCCACCTGACCCAGGAGACGATGCGCGGAATTCCCACCACTAAAGGGGACATCCCTGCTAGAATATGCCAGAAAATCCTGGCAGGCAGATTTTCAATCCCTTGGTGCGGCAATTACAGCGACCCAGGCCCAGGTGGAGGACCTCCAGACCCACATGCAAGTGGTGGAGGGAACGCAATCTGCAACCTCCTCCTCTTTGCAAGCCCAACAACAAATTAGCAGCCTGCACTCTCCGTAGTGGCGCCGGAGTCGCAGCACATGCGCCGGAATGCGAAGCTCCGAGGAGTGCCTGAGACCGTGCCAGATTCAGACCTTCTGTCCTATGTCATACGCTTTTTAGAGACTGTTCTCGGTTCATCAGAACCTCTTCGGGACTCTGTCCTTATGGCCTTTTGCATACAGAAGGCGGCCTTTGCCCCTGCAAAAGCACCACGCAATGTTCTCAGCACCCTTAGAAAAGTGACCTTACATTCATCACTGTTTCGTGCTGTGCGGAATATGCCTACACAGTGGCGTAGCATGGGTTGTCAGCGCTCGGGGCAAGGCAAGAATTGTGTGCCCCCCCAACCTGTGGACACGGTAACACACCCTGATTCCCTTCCACCAGTAGTGTATTGATCCCCCTTACCCCACAAGCACATGTATTGTATATTAACAAAATACTGATATAATAAAAAAATTAAACACACATGCCCCCCATGCTACACTACTGCTACCAGTCACCCTGTCCCAGTATACCCTAGGATAGTTCCATACTCACACTATACCAGTTTTAATTGAATGTGACCTACAGTATCATAAATATATCAGGGAAATTTTACTTACTCCTGAAAAATAAGAATTGTGACCACGTAACAAGAATATACAATACAGACTGATAGAATATACAATATAAAGTAATCAACAATTCGAACAAACATTCAGCTATCTGGCGTAGAATATTCTTACATGACCAGCGCGTTGATGATTCTTCAGATTATAAACATGCAATTTTCTGTGTTTTTTCTTCTTTCATATTATTTTAAGATGAAATACAACTCCTTTTGTTAGAATGTTTTATTGCCTTGCATCTGATAACTCTGTTATTGATCTTGGTTAACTCAAACACTCACATCAATGTAAAATTGCAATGCTAAACATTGATGTGAGTGTTTGAGTTAATTTCCTTCACTTTCAATAGCTATCAGTGTGCTGCCTTTAGGGCAGAAATGTATATGTTTCATGTTAATGCCATCTAGTGGTTGTTTTATTTCATAGTACCCTGGTATTCAGCCTGCCTTCCTAGAATACTATAGGCTGGCTAGTCACATGCTTCCTTGCGCCAGCAAGGGTTTGTGGGAAGAAGAACCTCATTTCCTTACCACAGGAGCTGAAAGACACATCAGGCAACCATCTCTCTCCTCTATGAGAAGCATAGTCATGAGGACTTCTGCTTGACATCCCCTAGACATCCCACAGTCCCTGCCAGCTTTAGACACTCCATATCTACTGTATATTTGTTTTCCCCCTACATTGCAGCCACCTGCTTTTTATATGGTTGCAGCACGGCCTAGTGTTTTAAATTGACACACCCTGTTTTGTAATGTTATGTGTTACTGCTATACAAATCTGTGTATATTCTGTATTTTTACACTGTACTGTTCCGCTTTTCCACAGTTTTACCGCTCAACATCACACACTTACGCATCACGCATGTGCATGCAGTTGTGTTCCTACAATGAGTTAATAAACATAAAGACTGCAAACCAGCCTCATTTATTCGACTCGTAGGCAAGGTTTAGCTGCCTGTTAAGCTCTGTATAGACTCCGGGAGTACGCCGAGTGGGGACAGGACAATCAGGGTTATTCAAAGAGAGCCGATCTGGTCCTGAAATGTAACCGAACACTGAAATTCAGCATACGGTTATATTTCCTGGCCATTCGGCTATTCAAATGTTGGTGAATTACCTGCACGTACGGTGCTTGTTCGAGAGCAGTGAAATCCCCCATAGAGAAGCAATGCTTCGTCTATTCAGAGAACAAAAAACAGCAGTGAAAAGTTGCCGAAAAACCCTGCTGTTCGATGGTTTCATTTGACAGGTTTATTCAGGAGAATCCCATAGGCTTCAATGTTAAAAATATTCCAGTTTTAATTCAATATCTAATAAACCGTTTATTATTATATTATGCAGCAAAAAGTCTCTTTATTTATAGATTTTTTGGATCTTTTAGGCATTTTTTGGGATTTTTTGGCAAACTTCTTTTCTAGTTTCTTTTTTTAAATCGTTTTTTTCTGTAACAGCCCTTTTTATTATCATTCATAGGATTTTATATGTAAATTTCAGACATTTTCGTTCAGTAGTTTTTTTGCAAACAGCCTTTCAATGTTTAAAGTTTCAAGCATTTGGGAAAATCCACATATGATATTGTTTGTTCCCTGTTTCCATTGTTTGCTTGTCCCTCCAGTTGCCTTCTCCTTGTCAGTTTTTTTATTTTTTGGTTATTCCTTTTTTGCTTTCCCCTTCCTTGCACCTGTGTGGTTTTTTTTGTGTTTTAACCCTTGCTGTGATGATTCTCCTGTGTACTGACCTTGGCTTCCCTATTTGACTACCCTCTGGTTTATTCCTTCTGTGCTTTTTTCCATGTACTGTGCCTGACTTATTACTCTCTGGCTACATTTCTGTATTCTCCCTTTTGTACCTCGCACCATTTTATGTTAGAACTGCTGGGTGAAGCAAAATATATTTCCTACCCTTAGAACAGATATGGGCATTGTAAGGGCCGGTATTCAGATTAGGGTTGCATTTTGTCTGCTGCTGATTGTCTTTGTGTTTTTGGTTACCTCTTAACCCTTGCTTTGCCTCGTGGTCTGTGCTGAGTCCTACAGTTTCCTGCTGCTTTCCCTGCCCTGCAGCATGGTGTCTTCACCTCCTGTCTGCTTGTTCTCCTGCCTTTTGGGCTCCTATCCTCTTATACTGTATATGGGTTACCACCTCGGCTCAAGCTGGTGCCCCCGTGACACTCTTGGCTTGTCGCTCGTGGGTTTCACATTACTGATTTGCCGCGGTCTGGGCACTTACCAGGGGATGCTTCTGCCGTTACGTCGCCAGCCATTGCTTTGTCTGGACCTGATCACAAAACAGAGAGGGATAAGATAATTCAGAAAAGCTTTGACAACACATCTTCACCTCAAATACAGCCTATACATGACACAATGGGGTCCCAATGTGCCTCTGTGGTGGGCGTGTTTGCGAATCAGATTCATGGCACAGGAGAAGAGACCATGCCCGTGCTCCAGCATGTTGTATGAAATGTATCTAGATTTTACCATCAGGGAGGGGTGACAGCCCATGATATGTTTAGGTACACTATGGTTTCAGGGGGCTCCTTGCCTAACTCCATGCAGCATGTCTAACTGATACAAATATAAAGGGCCAATCCATGTCACCTAGAATTTTCCCACCTGTTGACCATGAAACTTCCCGGTGAGCTGTGGCATCTGTATTTGGTTAATACTTGAAGAAGCAATTATTATGGACTACACAAGGTGCAGACCAGGTGCCAAGGAATACTTTTTACCTCCTTTGTGGCCACCAGGAATTTACCTCAGTGCATGGAAAATAAGATAACTAGAAGATGAGCAAAATGTTTCTTGTTAGAAGAACTAGTACTTAAAGGTAGCGCTACGCAATGTAAATTGAGAGAAAGAATTCATAGCAATTAGCAGTCACAGGAGAATCAGGGGTTAACCCTAAGATATATAAACATGCTGGTTCAACTGAAACCAGGTGAGCCACTATTTCTACCTCAATTTCTCTCAGGTAGAGATAGCGCCTCACCTGAGAGCAGGTGAAACAGCAGGTTTAAATGTTTCTTGTTAATTACTTTACAGAAATGGACAACTGAGCTAAGGTGGCCCAACCAGTGGTGGAGTAAGGGGCACCAAGATTTCCGATGGCAGCCCAGTTACCATTGGTCTTTTTATTAAACTCTCCCGTCAGGTGCTCGGCCTTTTCCTTAGCACGTCCTGGCAGGTACGATGACCGGCAGACTGGAAACTTTCTGCAATGAGCTCGGAAAGCCCTCCAGCAGCCGCCGCCACAGCCTCCCGTCTCATTACACGCTCGCAACACACAATTTCATGTCCTTTTTTTTATCTGCAAGAAACCTGCTACTCAATAAAGTCTTCTGACAGATTTGGCCGGTGCTTTCAGCGCGGATAAGGAGAGGAAATAATTGCAACACACTCGTCTCCCCTTTGATGTGCTCATTTTATTTCTTCTGCTGTAGCCTTGAAGCTCTGCAGCTAAAAAGGGGAGACTTTTTATGTTTCTATTCATTTCTCTGCCACAATATGATAAAAAAGATGTTGAGAGGTGAAAAGCAAAGCTCTTTCTGTAGCATTACTCCACGCTTCTTATTCCGCTTTCCTTTTCTTCTTTTATTCTGGCACATGAATGGTGAATTTGGCTGTGGATTTAAAGGGACATCCTGAGGAAGGCATAAATATGAACCCCTCCCCTGGAGTTTAATACTCACCCCCATCTTGGTGCCGAGGCTCGCGCGCTCACTTGTACTCCTTCCTCTCCTTCTGTTCAAGCTGCGGCTTTGAGGGGTCTGAGCGCTCGTTCCAGTCTCCAGTCAATCCGAAGTCTCTCAATGCAAGTGCATTCCTGACCTAAATCCAGGAAGTGGATCAGCAGATCAAATGCCATTAAACAGTCCTGATGCCCAGAGTGTCCCTTTTAAGATTTACTATGTCAAAGCACTGCTTGGCCCATGACCACTCCGTTCTTCTCCCAGTTATGGCCCAGCATACATTTTCCCTTATCTGCGCTCCCTCACCATGGGCATCTTTAATGAGTTTCCAAGATGTAGATCTCATTCGATTCACTGTGCTTCATGTTGTGCTACGAGGACCTGGTAAAAGGCGCAGTAACTGTATCAGACGGCCGGAGCTCTGTCACTACTTAGAGGGTTTCCACTGCCTGGAATTGCCAAAGCAACAGTGACCATTTTTAAGGTTATGGTGCCTGTATGTGGTCTGTACATTATTACTGATTTCAGGGCATTAGCCTAAAAATAGAAGTGTGGGAACGGAACTCTCCAAGATTCCTGCTCCTCAAATAATCCTTGACATGTTGCACTTGACTCACCACTCCACGTGCACATTTTATATCAATGTTTAAACCTAAGGGTGGGCTTTTAGGGAATCCTAAGGATAATTATAATACATGCATTTTAACGTAAGTAATGAAATCTATGATTGGAACCTAATAAAAGCTTCTTAGTGCATGGGTCAAAAGAGAACGTGATTCCTGGCTAAAAATAGTGAAGAAGCTGCATTTCCACATGTTCCCCCTGGGTCTGATCCCTGATTGATTTCCAATGCACAGTAACAATACTTGCCGTCTCAGACATTTACATATATACGTATACAAATACCCACAGGGCTCATTAAATTAGGCGTTTTGGAGAATCAGCTCGGTAACCAGGGACCAGCTCGGATGATATATTCTCCAGAAATTTTTGGGGGAGGATCAATACATTTCAAATTTCACCCACGGGTAGTGCCACGGCCATATGGTTGCATTATGCTCGCTTCCCATGTCCGCGTTCCATATCTGCTGTCGGTGGCAGTGAGACAAACTCTTCCTGATGAGGAATGTCCACACTCTCAGGGAGACACTTACTCGCAGCCTTTACTCACTACAACAGATTAGCACAAAGCACAAAGTTCATGTTGTGGTGGAATGAGTGTTGTCCGCCTGCGGGTGTGCTCCAATCTGCTCCCCCCACTGCGCTTACCCGCCGGCCCGACTACCGAGTGACACGGCACTCGGCGTCTCGTGCGACCTGGAGTGACCCTGGGGAGGGGTTGGCGGGCCGTGGAAGGGGACCCCTGAGTGAGACCAGCCCGACCACCAAGTGACACGGCACTCGGCGTCTCGAGCAGCTGGCCTACTGACCTTGTTGGAGAATGGATCGGTTACGGAACGGCCGTTCGGATGAAGGAATCGTACTTCCTTCGGGTGGTGTTCGGAACTCTTTCGATTCTTAATCGGATCTCCGTCGATCGTATGTAGCACTCGATGTACCGAAGCGCGGTAGACGCGCCGCGGTTTCGGATCGGCGAACGGGATCGAAGCGTAGCCGTTCGTTCGATCTGGTCGAAGCCCGTCCGATGCACCTCTGCTCTGATTCGGGATGCAGACACAGGGTGGTCGGATCGTACCTCGATCGTGGATAACGTACCCTGAAGACCACGCGGGATCTCAGCGGTATAGACGTCAGTAAAGGACACCAGACGGAGCTGTATGTACTGGATCAACTGTTTATTTTTTACACATCACATATATTTATAAACATTTGGACAGCAAGAAAACAATGGGAATCCCTGCCCGCCCCCACAAGCCTCATTGGCCCCCGCTGGAAGGAGGCACCCGGGTCCCGATTCGTATTGGCGGTTACGAATCGGGGTGTTGCCGATTCGCAACCGGATGGTCCGAATCGGCCATTTTACGATTCGATCGATTCGACCGGATCCACGAGGCGCTGGGAAAATGGCGGCGAGCAAGGCACACAATGGGATATACACATTTCACAATACACATGCGGGGACACTTTTATTACACCACGCAAATGAAACCACATCTAAATAAAATAACATACGGAATTCCGCTGGTGCAACGGCACCTAAGAGTCTGGAGGGACCGAACCGTCCCAAACGACCGCCCCTGGCTGAGGGTGCTGGGCCATTCCGTGACAGGGGTGATGATGACAATGATGATGAGGTCACTGACTCCACCTGGGTGCCTGATCGAACAGAGGAATTAAGTGAGGAAGAGGAGGAGGAGGAGGCACAGCAAACACGAGGCACAACATCCTCTGTGACCAACCGTAGCACTAGCCAGTCCAAGGCATCACATGTCAGAGCTGCTCCGGTGCAGAGCGCTGTTGTCTCAAAGAACACACGCAGGAACTCTGTTGTCTGGGAGTTCTTTAAGAAATGTGCAGCAGAGCGCAGCGTTGCTATTTGTAATCTATGTCAGATGAGGCTTAAGCGTGGGAAAGATACCGGGCACTTGGGTACCACGTGCTTGAGGCGACATATGAACAACTGCCACACATCCCGTTGGCGCAAAACTTTGCGTAGGTCCTCCTCCTCCTCCTCATCTGTCTCTACCCCCACTGTATGTCCTGCCATGTCATTGCCTACAACCTCCACCGACAGGGATGATTCTACAGTAAGGGATGTACCAGCTCCTTCCTCACAATGTGACATCATCCCAGCAGTTGAAGATTTACGCAGTCAGATTACGTTGCCACAGCTGCTGCAGCGAAAGAAAAAATATAGTCCCAACCATCCCCAAGCACAGCGTCTAAATGCCAGCTTAGCAAAATTACTCGCATTGCAGCTGCTGGCTTTCCAGCTGGTGGACTCTGCTCCCTTCTGTGAATTTGCTGAATAAGCTGTACCACAGTGGCAGGTTCCAAAACGCCATTACTTTTCATGCAAGGCCATTCCAGCACTATACCAGCACGTGGAAGACAATGTTATCCAGTCATTGGGAAAGACAGTCAGCAGCAAGGTGCATGTGACTTTAGACACGTGGTCCAGCAAGCATGGACAGGGTCGTTACATTTCCTTCACGGCACACTGGGTAACTCTGATCGCAGCTGGGAGGGATCCAAGACGGGGCTCTGTGCTGGAGCTTGTTCATCCACCACGCCTCCAGAAAGCTGCTTGTATGAGGTCTTTCTGCTCCACCACCTCTCCCTCTTCCTCCTCCTCCTCCTTCTCTGTCTCTGGCAAAGTGGCAGTTAAACCGACGCCTGACAGGGTCTACGCAATGGCTCAAGCAAAAAGATGCCATACTGTGCTTGAGCTGGCTTGTTTAGGGGACAGGAGCCACACCGGGCCAGAAATTCTGTCAGCTCTGCAGGGGCAGGTGCAGAGATGGTTAACACCACGCCAGCTTGAGCTGGGAATGATCATCTGCGATAATGGCAGCAACCTTCTCTCCACCCTACGCAAGGGTAAATTGACGCATGTACCATGCCTAGCACACGTCATAAATCTGGTAGTACAGCGTTTCCTAACCAAGTACCCAGGGCTGCCAGAGCTTCTCATCCAGGCCAGAAAAGTCTGCAGCCACTTCAGACGGTCATTTCCAGCAAGCGTTCGCCTGGCAGAAATTCAAAGAGAATTCCACCTTCCCACAAACCATCTGATCTGTGACATGCCCACCAGGTGGAACTCGACATTAGCAATGCTGCAGCGTCTGCACAAGCAGCAGAGGGCCATCAACGAGTACCTGTGTGAGTATGGCACAAGGACAGGTTCAGGTCAACTTGGTTTTTTTCCCCCCCGCAGTGGCTGATGATCATGGATGCATGCACTGTACTGTCACCATTTGAGGAGGCAACGAGGATGATGAGCAGGGACAGTGCATGCATCAGTGACACAATTCCTTTAGTGTTCCTGCTGGAGCACACTCTGCGGGGAATTATAGATGTGGCTCTAGAGGCAGAGCAGCGGGAGGAAGAGGAGGCCTTCCCTAGCTCTCAAGGCCCCAGTCTTTCCGCAGACAGCATTCCAGCGGGTCCTACTCAGATCAGACAGGAGGAGGATGAGGAGGAGGAGGAGGAGGCAGAATATTTAAGTAGTGGGGGCATTGAAGGTGGGGATTCCTCAAGGGAGGGTTTCGTGTGCCCAGAAACAGAAGGGCTAGTGCGTGGCTGGGAGGAGGAAGTGCACGATATGGTCATCCTCATTGACCAGGAAGACTCGGAAGCTGATGCCACCTCCAACCTACGCTGCATGGGCTCCCTAATGATGCAAAGCCTGCTAAAGGACCCCAGGATTCGTGCTATGAAGGAGAGGGATCATTACTGGTTGGCAACCCTTCTTGATCCACGATACAAGGGGAAAGTTGCAGAGCTCACCCTGCCAGCACAGAGGGAGCACAGGATGAAAAAACTTGAGGACGCTCTAAAGCGACACTTGTGTAACACCTTTCCAGGCACTGTTAGATTACCAAGTGCTGACACACGTGCTTCTGAGGCTGCGGGTGATCAGAGGAATAGTGGTGAAGGCCAGGGCCGCTTTACTGATGCATTTTAATTTTTTTTTAGTCCTCGACGCCCAGGGACGTCAAATGTAGGCACCCATTGCCAGCGTCTTCACCGTATGGTGCAGGACTACCTAGGGGCAAGGGCAGACCTTGATACCTTTCCAGCAGATGATCCACTGGCTTACTGGGTGTTGAGATTGGATCACTGGCCAGAACTTAGCCAATATGCTATGCAGCTACTAGTTTGCCCTTCATCTAGCGTGCTTTCCGAAAGGACGTTCAGTGCCGCTGGAGGTTTTGTCACAGATAAAAGAGTGCGTCTGTCCACCGACTCTGTAGACCAGCTGACATTTATAAAAATGAATCAGTCCTGGATCAGCAGCTATCAATCCCCTGATGCTGAAGTAACGGAATAGATCGGGGATGTCTTCTGCATGTACAAAACCTCCAGCACTGAACTCTTCCACAATACCACAAAAGAGTTACGGTGTGAAGGCACTTGCTGCCATGAAAGGCACAATATTTGGCTGCACTGACTTCTGTGCCAGATTTATATCATTTTAATTTTTTGAACAGCAGGGTCCAACCCTGCACTCTTCCACAATACCACAGAGGGGTTACTGTATGATGATACTTGCTAGCCTGGCACCAAAGGCACAATATCTGGGTGCACTGACGCCTTGACCAGAATCATATCTTTTCAATATAGGACCACATGGTCCACCCCTGCATTCTTCCACAATACCACAGAGGGGTTACTGTATGATGATACTTGCTAGCCTGGCACCAAAGGCACAATATCTGGGTGCACGGATGCCCATTACCAGAATCATATCTTTTCAATATAGGACCGCATGGTCCACCCCTGCATTCTTCCACAATACCACAGAGGTGTTACTGTATGATAATACTTGCTGGCCTGGCACCAAAGGCACAATATCTGGGTGCACTGACGCCCATTACCAGATAAAAAACTTTTCAATATAGGACCGCAAGGTTCACCCCTGCATTCTTCCACAATACCACAGAGGGGTTACTGTATGATGATACCTGCTGGCCTGGCACCAAAGGCAGAATATCTGGGTGCACTGACGCCTTAACCAGATGCATATCTTTTTTAATATAGGACCGCTAGGTTCACCCCTGCATTCTTCCACAATACCACAGAGGGTTACTGTATGATGATACCTGCTGGCCTGGCACCAAAGGCAGAATATCTGGGTGCACTGACGCCTTAACCAGATGCATATCTTTTTAATATAGGACCGCTAGGTTCACCCCTGCATTCTTCCACAATACCACAGAGGGGTTACTGTATGATAGTACTTGCAGGCCTGGCAACAAAAGCACAATATTTGGGTGCACTGCCACTGACGCCTGTATCAGATTCATATCCTCAGAGGGGTTACGGTGTGACGGCACTGTTGCCGACGCTAAAGGACCAATTTTGAAGCACCTATTGTTACTTTCATCCAAAGCCTGCATAAGTTTCACAATAATTTAGCCAAAAAAAATCAGTAAACTTTTTCTGCGTGTACGAAAATGTCTCCTCTTTTCATACAGACTGCCGCCCCAAGCAGTTGTTTATGGATAGATTAAAGGAAAAGCATTTACCGTCATTTGAAACGTAATTTTTTTGTTTTTACATATTTCTATACATCCTAGAAATCCACCACTTCACGGGCAGGTTATGGGGACCTCCTAGGCACGATATTTGAAGGAATTTTTCGTTTTTATTTTTAACCCTTATTTCATGGAAAACTCACTGTCCCTTTAAAAACTTTTTTTTAACTTTTAGACCTTGTGTCCCCCAGGGCACTACCTGGACCCCCATACACCTTTTATGGCAAATATCTAGCATATATGCCCTCTTGGAGGGCACTCTAAAAACCGAATTTTCAGCCCCATTGACTTGCATTGAGTTCGAGTTCGGGTTCGGGTTCGGAACCGAACATTTGGGAAGTCCGGGTTCGGGCCCGAACCGAACTCGGGGAGTGTTCGGCTCATCCTTACTAATTACCTGGTGCCCCCCTGATAAACAAGGGGACAGCGGCACTACGAGGCTAATTACCCGGTGCCCCCCTGATAAACAAGGGGACAGTGGCACCAAGAGGCTAATTACCTGATGCCCCCCTGATAAACAAGGGGACAGCGGCACTACGGGGCTAATTACCTGGTGCCCCCCTGAAAAACAAGGGGACAGCGGCACTATGAGGCTAATTACCTGGTGCCCCCCTGATAAACAAGGGGACAGCGGCACTATGAGGCTAATTACCTGATGCCCCCCTGATAAACAAGGGGACAGCGGCACTACGGGGCTAATTACCTGGTGCCCCCCTGATAAACAAGGGGACAGCGGCACTATGAGGCTAATTACCTGGTGCCCCCCTGAAAAACAAGGGGACAGCGGCACTATGAGGCTAATTACCTGGTGCCCCCCTGAAAAACAAGGGGACAGCGGCACTATGAGGCTAATTACCTGGTGCCCCCCTGATAAACAAGGGGAAAGTGTCACTACGAGGCTAATTACCTGGTGCCCCCCTGATAAACAAGGGGGCAGCGGTTCTATGAGGCTAATTAACTGGTGCCCCCTCTGATAAACAAGGGGACAGCGTCACTACGGGGCTAATTACCTGGTGCCCCCCTGTTAAACAAGGGGACATTGGCACCAAGATTCTAATTACCTGGTGCCCCCCTGATAAACAAGGGGACAGCGTCACTACGAGGCTAATTACCTGGTGCCCCCCTGATAAACAAGGGGACAGCGGCACCAAGAGGCTAATTACCTGGTGCCCCCCTGATAAACAAGGGGACATTGGCACCAAGATTCTAATTACCTGGTGCCCCCCTGATAAACAAGGGGACAGCGGCACCAAGAGGCTAATGTGATGGGACGCCGTCTCTTCCCGTCTGTCCTGGCTCTCCAGACACCCCCTTACCAGGGTCAGCCCGGCCTATGAGTTGCTGGGAACTCAGTGCTTCGAGCAGCCTGATCCGCAGCTCCAGACCCGCTTGTTCTGAACGCCTGCCTTGGAACCTCTTTGCATTTCCAGAATGCCGCTCAGTGCCTTCTGAGGGTGATTATAGCTGTAGCGTAGTTGAGACAGACACCAGGCAGGCTGGATGTTCATTACAGGATACACACTGGCCATTTCACATGGCCTGCTTTTATTTGGTTCACAATCAGATAACAGTTAACATTCCGCCCCCAGACATTACGGCACCGTCATTCAGCAGTTCCCCATCAGGTCCTCTCAGAGTGCAAGCTCTTGAGCAGGGGCTTTTCTGGTACTGTTCTATGTGTTTAACTTGTATGTATATTGGTTATCCTGTCTTTCCCATTGTACAGCGCTACGGTACATGGTGGTGCCTTATAATTAACTGTACCTGCAGTCATACAGAGCACAGGTCTTTGTTTCGGGGGGAATCCAGGGGAGCAGCGACGATCCAGGGGTACCGTTTGATAGCTCGAGTCCCTAGGGTGTCACAGTCCAAAAAGCACCCAGTTCTGGGGGTAGGGGCACGAATGGCAGCATATAGTAGATATCCCCCTTGGATGCCGCATGGTCAGGGCTGCTTAAGCTCCTTGGATGGTGATTGGCTGGAGTTTCAAACCCAGCTCATGCTTTCAATCCCAGATAACCCTGGTGTCGGATAACACAGTGAGCATAAGGGACAGGCTTACAGGCATTTTGATTACGTGCTGATATGGGGGGGGGTCACAAAAACACCACTTTAAAACACTAACAGACAAATAGCTTAACTGAGGGGAATAGCAAAGGAGCGAGGGGTTAATACAGTACACAGTCTCTGTGCAAGGGGTTAATACAGTACACAGTCTCTGTGCAAGGGGTTAATACAGTCCACAGTCTCTGTGCAAGGAGTTAATACAGTCCACAGTCTCTGAGCAAGGGGTTAATACAGTCCACAGTCTCTGAGCAAGGGGTTAATACAGTACACAGTCTCTGAGCAAGGGGTTAATACAGTACACAGTCTCTGTGCAAGGAGTTCCGCGACAACAATACATTTAAACCCACACAATATAAATGAACATAAGGACTTCTCCAAAGCAAATGTCTATGTCTATGTCTTTTGGCGTTTTCGCCACGGAAATAAAAGTCGTGGTTTGATGCGAGGAGCGCAACGTCAGTCTCATGACACCCCCCTGATAAATGAGGGGACAGCAGCGCTATGAGGCTAATTAACGGGTGCATCCCCCTGATAAATGAGGGGACAGCAGCGCTATGAGGCTAATTAACGGGTGCATCCCCCTGATAAATAAGGGGACAGCGGCGCTATGAGGCAAATTACCAGGTGCCTCCCCTTATAAACGAGGGGACAGCGGCGCTACGAGGCTAATAACTGGACGTCCCCCCTGATAAACGAGGGGACAGCGGCGCTATGAGGCTAATTAACGGGTGCCTCCCCCTGATAAATGAGGGGACAGAAGCGCTATGAGGCTAATTACCAGGTGCCTCCCCCTGATAAATGAGGGGACAGCAGCGCTATGAGGCTAATTAACGGGTGCATCCCCCTGATAAATGAGGGTACAGCGGCGCTATGAGGCTAATTAACGGGTGCATCCCCCTGATAAATAAGGGGACAGCGGCGCTATGAGGCAAATTACCAGGTGCCTCCCCTTATAAACGAGGGGACAGCGGCGCTACGAGGCTAATAACTGGACGTCCCCACTGATAAACGAGGGGACAGCGGCGCTATGAGGCAAATTTACCAGGTGCCTCCCCTTATAAACGAGGGGACAGCGGCGCTACGAGGCTAATAACTGGACGTCCCCCCTGATAAACGAGGGGACAGCGGCGCTATGAGGCTAATTACCAGGTGCCTCCCGCTGATAAGGGACAGCGGCGCTTTGAGGATAATTACTGGGCACCTCCCCTGATAAACGTCAGGACAGCGGTGCTATGAAGCTAATTACCATGCGGCTCCCCTGATAAACGAGGGGACAGCGGCGCTATGAGGCTAATTAACGGGTGCCTCCCCCTGATAAATGAGGGGACAGAAGCGCTATGAGGCTAATTACCAGGTGCCTCCCCCTGATAAACGAGGGGACAGCGGCGCTGCGAGGCTAATAACTGGACGTCTCCCCCTGATAAACGAGGGGACAGCCGCGCTACGAGGCTAATAACTGGACGTCTCCCCCTGATAAACGAGGGGACAGCAGCGCTATGAGGCTAATTAACGGGTGCCTCCCCCTGATAAATGAGGGTACAGCAGCGCTATGAGGCTAATTACCAGCTGCATCCCCCTGATAAATGAGGGGACAGCAGCGCTATGAGGCTAATTACCAGGTGCCTCCCCCTGATAAATGAGGGTACAGCGACGCTATGAGGCTAATTAACGGGTGCCTCCCCCTGATAAATAAGGGGACAGCGGCGCTATGAGCCTAATTACCAGGTGCCTCCCTTATAAACGAGGGGACAGCGGCGCTACGAGGCTAATAACTGGACGTCCCCCCTGATAAACGAGGGGACAGCGGCGCTATGAGGCTAATTAACGGGTGCCTCCCCCTGATAAATGAGGGGACAGCGGCGCTATGAGGCAAATTTACCAGGTGCCTCCCCCTGATAAATGAGGGTACAGCAGCGCTATGAGGCTAATTACCAGCTGCATCCCCCTGATAAATGAGGGGACAGCAGCGCTATGAGGCTAATTACCAGTGCCTCCCCCTGATAAATGAGGTACAGCGACGCTATGAGGCTAATTAACGGGTGCCTCCCCCTGATAAATAAGGGGACAGCGGCGCTATGAGCCTAATTACCAGGTGCCTCCCTATTAACACGAGGGGACAGCGGCGCTACGAGGCTAAACTGGACGTCCCCCCTGATAACGAGGGGACAGCGGCGCTATGAGGCTAATTAACGGGTGCCTCCCCCTGATAAATGAGGGGACAGAAGCGCTATGAGGCTAATTACCAGGTGCCTCCCCCTGATAAATGAGGGGACAGCGGCGCTATGAGGCTAATTAACGGGTGCATCCCCCTGATAAATAAGGGGACAGCGGCGCTATGAGGCAAATTACCAGGTGCCTCCCCTTATAAACGAGGGGACAGCGGCGCTACGAGGCTAATAACTGGACGTCCCCACTGATAAACGAGGGGACAGCGGCGCTATGAGGCAAATTTACCAGGTGCCTCCCCTTATAAACGAGGGGACAGCGGCGCTACGAGGCTAATAACTGGACGTCCCCCCTGATAAACGAGGGGACAGCGGCGCTATGAGGCTAATTACCAGGTGCCTCCCGCTGATAAGGGACAGCGGCGCTTTGAGGATAATTACTGGGCACCTCCCCTGATAAACGTCAGGACAGCGGTGCTATGAAGCTAATTACCATGCGGCTCCCCTGATAAACGAGGGGACAGCGGCGCTGCGAGGCTAATAACTGGACGTCTCCCCCTGATAAACGAGGGGACAGCCGCGCTACGAGGCTAATAACTGGACGTCTCCCCCTGATAAACGAGGGGACAGCAGCGCTATGAGGCTAATTAACGGGTGCCTCCCCCTGATAAATGAGGGTACAGCAGCGCTATGAGGCTAATTACCAGCTGCATCCCCCTGATAAATGAGGGGACAGCAGCGCTATGAGGCTAATTACCAGGTGCCTCCCCCTGATAAATGAGGGTACAGCGACGCTATGAGGCTAATTAACGGGTGCCTCCCCCTGATAAATAAGGGGACAGCGGCGCTATGAGCCTAATTACCAGGTGCCTCCCTTATAAACGAGGGGACAGCGGCGCTACGAGGCTAAGAACTGGACGTCCCCCCTGATAAACGAGGGGACAGCGGCGCTATGAGGCAAATTACCAGGTGCCTCCCGCTGATAAGGGACAGCGGCGCATTGAGGCTAATTACTGGGCACCTCCCCTGATAAACGAGGGGACAGTGGCGCTACAAGACTAATTACCGGTGCCTCCCCTGATAAACGTCAGGACAGCGGTGCTATGAGGCTAATTACCATGCGCCTCCCCTTGTCACGGAATGGCCCAGCACCCTCAGCCAGGGACGGTCCTTTGTGACGTTTCGATCCCTCTAGACTCCTAGGTGCCGTTGCACCAGCGGAACTCCGTGTGTTGTTTTATTAGATGTGGTTTCGTTGTGTGGTGTAATAAAATATGTGTATTGTGAAATGTGTGTAATTCCATTGTGTGCCTTGCTCGCCGCCATTTTCCCAGCGCCTCGTGGATCCGGTCGAATTGATCGGATCGTAAAATGGCCGATTCGGACCATCCGGTCGAATCGTAAAATGGCCGATTCGGACCATCCGGTTGCGAATCGGCAACACCCCGATTCGTAACCGCCAATACGAATCGGGGCCCGGGTGCCTCCTTCCAGCGAGGGCCAATGAGGCTTGTGGGGGCGGGCAGGGATTCCCATTGTTTTCTTGCTGTCCCAATGTTTATAAATATATGTGAAGTGTAAAAATAAAGCAGATTATCTAGTGCATACAGCTCCGCCTGGTGTCCTTTATTTTCGGCCGTATTGCTGAGATCCCGCGCGGTCTCCAGAGTGCGGCATCCCGAGGTACGAACCGATCACCCTGTGTCTGCACCCCGGATCAGAACAGGGGTGCATCGTACGGGCTTCGACTGTGCCGAACGATCGATCACGCTGCGCTGCCGTTTCCAGATCCGAAGCCGTGGCGCGTCTGCTGCGCATCGATATACCGAAGCGCTGCATATCCGAGGGAAATCCGAAACGTTTCCCATCCGAACGGCTCCCCGGACGAAACGTTTCCCACCCGAACGGCCGCTCCACACCCGATCCGAACCGCACCAAGGTCAGTAGATCAGCCGCTCGAGACGCTGAGTGCCGTGTCACTCAGTGGTCGGGCTGATCTCACCCCGGGGTCCCCTCCACAGCCCACCAACCCTTCCCCAGGGTCATCCCAGGCCGCTCGAGACGCCGAGTGCCGTGACACTCGGTAGTCGGGTCGGCGGTAAGCGCAGTGGGAGGAGCAGATAGGAGCACACCCACAGGCGGACAACACCCGTTCCGCTACACGCCTCCCCTGATAAATGAAGAGACAGCGGCGCTATGAGGCTAATTACCAGGTGCCTCCCGCTGATAAGGGACAGCGGCGCTTTGAGGATAATTACTGGGCACCTCCCCTGATAAACGTCAGGACAGCGGCGCTATGAGGCTAATTACCATGCGGCTCCCCTGATAAACGAGGGGACAGCCGCGCTGCGAGGCTAATAACTGGATGTCCCCCCTGATAAACGAGGGGACAGCGGTGCTATGACGCTAATTACCAACTGCCTCTCCCTGATAAGGGACAGCGGCGCATTGAGGCTAATTACTGGGCACCTCCCCTGATTAACGAGGGGACAGCGGCGCTACAAGACTAATTACCAGGTGCCTCCCCCTGATAAACGAGGGGACAGCGGCGCTATGAGGCTAATAACTGGACGTCCCCCCCCTGATAAACGAGGGAACAGTGGCGCTATGAGGCTAATAACTGGACGTCCCCCCCCTGATAAACGAGGGAACAGTGGCGCTATGAGGCTAATTACCGGGTGCCCCCCCTGATAAACGAGGGGACAGCGGCGCTATTAGGATAATTACCGGGTGCCCCCCCTGATAAATGAGGGGACAGCGGCGCTATGAGGCTAATTACCGGGTGCCTCCCCCTGATATACGAGGGGACAGCGGCGCTATGAGGCTAATTACCGGGTGCCCCCCCCTGATAAATGAGGGGACAGCGGCGCTTTAAGGCTTATTACCAGGTGCCTCCCCCTGATAAGGGACAGCGGCGCATCGAGGCTCATTACTGGGTGCCTCCCCCTGATAAACGAGGGGACAGCGGCGCTATGAGGTTAATTACGAGGTGCCTCCCCCTGATAAACGTCAGGACAGTGGTGCTATGAGGCTAATAACTGGACGTCCCCCCTGATAAACGAGGGGACAGTGGGGCTACGAGGCTAATTACCGGGTGCCTCCCCTGATAAGGGACAGCGGTGCATCAATGCTAATTACTGGGCACCTCCCCTGATTAACGAGGGGACAGCGGCGCTACAAGACTAAATACCAGGTGCCTCCCCCTGATAAACGAGGGGACAGAAGCGCTATGAGGCTAATTACCAGGTGCCTCCCCCTGATAAATGAGGGGACAGCGGCGCTATGAGGCTAATCACCTTTCCACGGAGTAAATCGTGTCTCTGATTCAGTAAAACATCATCTGATGATTCCCTTTTATTTCACGATGTTATCACCAAAACAGAGAAAATGGAGATAAAAGGCTTGAATACCATTTTAAATTGCATCTCAGGACATCGTGATCACATGACTCCTTATTTGCATATAAAATAACTCACGCCCGTTGCCCCTGAGAAAAGAATTTAACCCTTTCTAGTTATCCCTCAGTAAGTCAAACGCTCAGGTTCGGCACTTTCATCAATCTGAATTATTATTATTATTATTATTATTCTTTATTTATAAATGACCTTGAGATAGGCATTGAAAGTCATGTATCAGTGTTTGCAGATGACACAAAACTAGGAAAAGTAATACAATGTGAGCAGGATGTTACAGTATGTGCAGGTGATACAATGTGAGCAGGATGTTACAGTATGTGCAGGTGATACAATGTGAGCAGGATGTTACAGTATGTGCAGGTGATACAATGTGAGCAGGATGTTACAGTATGTGCAGGTGATACAATGTGAGCAGGATGTTACAGTATGTGCAGGTGATACAATGTGAGCAGGATGTTACAGTATGTGCAGGTGATACAACGTGAGCAGGATGTTACAGTATGTGCAGGTGATACAATGTGAGCAGGATGTTACAGTATGAGCAGGTGATACAATGTGAGCAGGATGTTACAGTATGTGCAGGTGATACAATGTGAGCAGGATGTTACAGTATGTGCAGGTGATACAACGTGAGCAGGATGTTACAGTATGTGCAGGTGATACAATGTGAGCAGGATGTTACAGTATGTGCAGGTGATACAATGTGAGCAGGATGTTACAGTATGTGCAGGGTGATACAATGTGAGCAGGATGTTACAGTATGTGCAGGTGATACAATGTGAGCAGGATGTTACTTCGCTGCAGAGGGATTTAGATAAATTGGGGGACTGGGCACTTAAATGGCAGATGAAATTTAATCTAGATAAATGTAAAGTTATGCACTTTGGAGTGAAGACACACAAGTAATTTATACCCTAAATGGTACGGAGTTAGGGAAATCCAAGCAGGAGAAGGATTTGGGAATAATCATAGACTTCAAACTAAGTAACAATGTGCAATGTATAATATGCAATGCAATATACGGGGCCTCAGAGGGGTCTGATAACTTTATATAAATATATACGGGGCCTCAGAGTAGTTTGATAACCTTATATAAATATATACGTGGCCTTAGAGGGGTCTGATAACTTTATATAAATATATACGGGACCTCAGAGGGGTCTGATAACTTTATATAAATATATACGGGGCCTCAGAGTAGTTTGATAACCTTATATAAATATATACGTGGCCTTAGAGGGGTCTGATAACTTTATATAAATATATACGGGACCTCAGAGGGGTCTGATAACCTTATATAAATATATACGTGGCCTTAGAGGGGTCTGATAACTTTATATAAATATATACGGGGCCTCAGAGGGGTCTGATAACCTTATATAAATATATACGGGGCCTTAGAGGGGTCTGATAACTTTATATAAATATATACGGGGCCTCAGAGGGGTCTGATAAATTTATATAAATATATACGGGACCTCAGAGGGGTCTGATAACTTTATATAAATATATACGGGGCCTCAGAGTAGTTTGATAACCTTATATAAATATATACGTGGCCTTAGAGGGGTCTGATAACTTTATATAAATATATACGGGACCTCAGAGGGGTCTGATAACTTTATATAAATATATACGGGGCCTCAGAGGGGTCTGATAACCTTATATAAATATATACGGGGCCTTAGAGGGGTCTGATAACTTTATATAAATATATACGGGGCCTCAGAGGGGTCTGATAAATTTATATAAATATATACGGGACCTCAGAGGGGTCTGATAAATTTATATAAATATATACGGGGCCTTAGAGGGGTCTGATAACTTTAATAAATATAATACGGGACCTCAGAGGGGTCTGATAACTTTATATAAATATATACGGGGCCTCAGAGGTGTCTGATAAGCTTATATAAATATATACGGGGCCTCAGAGGGGTTTGATAACCTTATATAAATATAAACGGGGCCTTAGAGGGGTCTGATAACTTTATATAAATATATACGGGGCCTCAGAGGGGTTTGATAACCTTATATAAATAAATACGGCCTCAGAGGGGTCTGATAACCTTATATAAATATATAGGGCCATAGAGGGGTCTGAACTTTATATAAATATGTACGGGACCTCAGAGGGGTTGATAACTTTATATAAATATATACGGGACCTCAGAGGGGTCTGATAACTTTATATAAATATATACGAGGCCTCAGAGGGATCTGATCACTTTATATAAATATATACGGGGCCTCAGAGGGGTCTGATAACCTTATAAAAATATATACGGGGCCTCAGAGGGGTCTGATAACTTTATATAAATATATACGAGGCCTCAGAGGGGTCTGATAACTTTATATAAATATATACGGGGCCTCAGAGGGGTTTGATAACCTTATATAAATATATACGAGGCCTTAGAGGGGTCTGATAACTTTATATAAATATATACGAGGCCTCAGAGGGGTCTGATAACTTTATATAAATATATACGGGGCCTCAGAGGGGTTTGATAACCTTATATAAATATATACGTGGCCTTAGAGGGGTCTGATAACTTTATATAAATATATACGGGACCTCAGAGGGGTCTGATAACTTTATATAAATATATACGGGGCCTCAGAGGGGTCTGATAACCTTATATAAATATATACGGGGCCTTAGAGGGGTCTGATAACTTTATATAAATATATACGGGGCCTCAGAGGGGTCTGATAAATTTATATAAATATATACGGGGCCTTAGAGGGGTCTGATAACTTTAAATAAATATATACAGGACCTCAGAGGGGTCTGATAACTTTATATAAATATATACGGGGCCTCAGAGGTGTCTGATAACCTTATATAAATATATACGGGGCCTCAGAGGGATCTGATAACTTTATATAAATATATACAGGGCCTCAGAGGGGTTTGATAACCTTATATAAATATAAACGGGGCCTTAGAGGGGTCTGATAACTTTATATAAATATATACGGGGCCTCAGAGGGGTTTGATAACCTTATATAATAAATACGGGGCCTCAGAGGGGTCTGATAACCTTATATAATATATACGGGGCCTTAGAGGGGTCTGATAACTTTATAAAATATATACGGGACCTCAGAGGGGTCTGATAACTTTATATAAATATATACGGGGCCTTAGAGGGGTCTGATAACTTTATATAAATATATACGGGACCTCAGAGGGGTCTGATAACTTTATATAAATATATACGAGGCCTCAGAGGGATCTGATCACTTTATATAAATATATACGGGGCCTCAGAGGGGTCTGATAACCTTATATAAATATATACGGGGCCTCAGAGGGGTCTGATAACTTTATATAAAATATATACGAGGCCTCAGAGGGGTCTGATAACTTTATATAAATATATACGGGGCCTCAGGGGGTTTGATAACCTTATATAAATATATACGTGGCCTTAGAGGGGTCTGATAACTTTATATAAATATATACGAGGCTCAGAGGGGTCTGATAACTTTATATAAATATATACGGGGCCTCAGAGGGGTTTGATAACCAACCTTATATAAATATATACGTGGCCTTAGAGGGGTCTGATAACTTTATATAAATATATACGGGACCTCAGAGGGGTCTGATAACTTTATATATATATACGGGGCCTCAGAGGGGTCTGATAACCTTATATAAATATATACGGGACTTAGAGGGGTCTGATAACTTTATATAAATATATACGGGACCTCAGAGGGGTCTGATAAATTTATATAAATATATACGGGGCCTTAGAGGGGTCTGATAACTTTATATAAATATATACGGGACCTCAGAGGGGTCTGATAACTTTATATAAATATATACGGGGCCTCAGAGGTGTCTGATAACCTTATATAAATATATACGGGGCCTCAGAGGGATCTGATAACTTTATATAAATATATACGGGGCCTCAGAGGGGTTTGATATCCTTATATAAATATAAACGGGGCCTTAGAGGGGTCTGATAACTTTATATAAATATATACGGGACCTTAGAGGGGTCTGATAACTTTATATAAATATATACGGGGCCTCAGAGGGGTTTGATAACCTTATATAAATAAATACGGGGCCTCAGAGGGGTCTGATAACCTTATATAAATATATACGGGGCCTTAGAGGGGTCTGATAACTTTATATAAATATATACGGGGCCTTAGAGGGGTCTGATAACTTTATATAAATATATACGGTGCCTCAGACGGGTCTGATAACCTTATATAAATATATACGAGGCCTCAGAGGGATCTGATCACTTTATATAAAAATATACGGGGCCTCAGAGGGATCTGATAACTTTAAATAAATATATACGAGGCCTTAGAGGGGTCTGATAACTATATATAAAAATATACGGGGCCTCAGAGGGGTCTGATCACTTTATATAAAAATATACGGGGCCTCAGAGGGATCTGATAACTTTATATAAATATATACAGCGCCTCAGAGGGGTCTGATAACTTTATATAAATATATACGGGGCCTCAGCAGATGGATCTGATAACTTTATATAAATATATACGAGGCCTCAGAGGGGTCTGATAACCTTATATAAATATATACGTGGCCTCAGAGGGGTCTGATAACTTTATATAAATATATACGAGGCCTTAGAGGGGTCTGATAACTTTATATAAATATATACGGGACCTCAGAGGGGTCTGATAACTTTATATAAATATATACGAGGCCTCAGAGGGATCTGATCACTTTATATAAATATATACGGGACCTCAGAGGGGTCTGATAACCTCATATAAATATATACGTGGCCTCAGAGGGGTCTGATAACCTCATATAAATATATACGTGGCCTTAGAGGGGTCTGATAACCTTATATAAATATATACGGTGCCTCAGAGGGGTCTGATAACTTTATATATAAAAATATACGGGGCCTTAGAGGGGTCTGATCACTTTATATAAAAATATACGGGGCCTCAGAGGGATCTGATAACTTTATATAAATATATATACGAGGCCTTAGAGGGGTCTGATAACTATATATAAAAATATTCGGGGACTCAGAGGGGTCTGATCACTATATATAAAAATATACGGGGCCTCAGAGGGATCTGATAACTTTATATAAATATATACGGGGCCTCAGACGGGTCTGATAACCTTATATAAATATATACGAGGCCTCAGAGGGATCTGATCACTTTATATAAAAATATACGGGGCCTCAGAGGGATCTGATAACTTTATATAAATATATACGAGGCCTTAGAGGGGTCTGATAACTATATATAAAAATATACGGGGCCTCAGAGGGATCTGATAACTTTATATAAATATATACGGCGCCTCAGAGGGGTCTGATAACTTTATATAAATATATACGGGGCCTCAGCAGAGGGATCTGATAACTTTATATAAATATATACCTGGCCTTAGAGGGGTCTGATAACTTTATATAAATATATACGAGGCCTCAGAGGGGTCTGATAACTTTATATAAATATATACGAGGCCTCAGAGGGGTCTGATAACTTTATATAAATATATACGGGGCCTCAGAGGTGTCTGATAACCTTATATAAATATATACAGGGCCTCAGAGAGATCTGATAACTTTATATAAATATATACGGCGCCTCAGAGGGGTCTGATAACTTTATATAAATATATACGGGGCCTCAAAGGTATCTCATAACCTTATATAAATATATACCTGGCCTTAGAGGGGTCTGATAACTTTATATAAATATATACGAGGCCTCAGAGGTGTCTGATAACTTTATATAAATATATACGAGGCCTCAGAGGGGTCTGATAACTTTATATAAATATATATGAGACCTCAGAGGGGTCTGATAACTTTATATAAATATTTACGGTTCCTCAGAGGTGTCTGATAACTTTATATAAATATATACGAGGCCTTAGAGGGGTCTGATAACTTTATATAAATATATACGTGGCCTCAGATAGGTC
Source organism: Leptobrachium leishanense (assembly GCA_009667805.1). Taxonomy (NCBI): domain Eukaryota; kingdom Metazoa; phylum Chordata; class Amphibia; order Anura; family Megophryidae; genus Leptobrachium; species Leptobrachium leishanense. The sequence continues at coordinate 2,531 of RXON01001918.1, read as the reverse complement.
TGATAACTTTATATAAATATATACGGGGCCTCAGAGGTGTCTGATAACTTTATATAAATATATACGAGGCCTTAGAGGGGTCTGATAACTTTATATAAATATATACGTGGCCTCAGAGGGGTCTGATAACTTTATATAAATATATACGAGGCCTTAGAGGGGTCTGATAACTTTATATAAATATATACGGGGCCTCAGAGGGGTCTGATAATTTTATATACATATATACGGCGCCTCAGAGGGGTCTGATAACTTTATATAAATATATACGGGGCCTCAGAGGGGTCTGATAACTTTATATAAATATATACGGGGCCTCAGAGAGATCTGATAACTTTATATAAATATATACGGGGCCTCAGAGGTGTCTGATAACCTTATATAAATATATACATGGCCTCAGAGGGGTCTGATAACCTTATATAAATATATACGTGGCCTCAGAGGGGTCTGATAACTTTATATAAATATATACGGGGCCTCAGAGGGGTCTGATAACTTTATATAAATATATACGTGGCCTCAGAGGGGTCTGATAACCTTATATAAATATATACGTGGCCTCAGAGGGGTCTGATAACTTTATATAAATATATACGGGGCCTCAGAGGGGTCTGATAACTTTATATAAATATATACGAGGCCTCAGAGGGGTCTGATAACTTTATATAAATATATACGAGACCTCAGAGGGGTCTGATAACTTTATATAAATATTTACGGGGCCTCAGAGGTGTCTGATAACTTTATATAAATATATACGAGGCCTTAGAGGGGTCTGATAACTTTATATAAATATATACGTGGCCTCAGAGGGGTCTGATAACTTTATATAAATATATACGAGGCCTCAGAGGGAACTGATCACTTTATATAAAAATATACGGGGCCTCAGAGGGATCTGATAACTTTATATAAATATATACGAGGCCTTAGAGGGGTCTGATACTATATATATAAAAATATACGGGGCCTCAGAGGGGTCTGATCACTTTATATAAAAATATACAGGGCCTCAGAGGGATCTGATAACTTTATATAAATATATACGGCGCCTCAGAGGGGTCTGATAACTGTATATAAAAATATACGGGGCCTCAGCAGAGGGATCTGATAACTTTATATTAATATAATATCCTGGCCTTAGAGGGGTCTGATAACTTTATATAAATATATATGAGACCTCAGAGGGGTCTGATAACTTTATATAAATATTTACGGTTCCTCAGAGGTGTCTGATAACTTTATATAAATATATACGAGGCCTTAGAGGGGTCTGATAACTTTATATAAATATATACGTGGCCTCAGAGGGGTCTGATAACTTTATATAAATATATACGGGGCCTCAGAGGGGTCTGATAACTTTATATAAATATATACGAGGCCTTAGAGGGGTCTGATAACTTTATATAAATATATACGTGGCCTCAGAGGGGTCTGATAACTTTATATAAATATATACGCGGCCTCAGAGGGGTCTGATAACTTTATATAAATATATACGGGGCCTCAGAGGGGTCTGATAATTTTATATACATATATACGGCGCCTCAGAGGGGTCTGATAACTTTATATAAATATATACGGGGCCTCAGAGGGGTCTGATAACTTTATATAAATATATACGGGGCCTCAGAGAGATCTGATAACTTTATATAAATATATACGGGGCCTCAGAGGTGTCTGATAACCTTATATAAATATATACATGGCCTCAGAGGGGTCTGATAACCTTATATAAATATATACGTGGCCTCAGAGGGGTCTGATAACTTTATATAAATATATACGGGGCCTCAGAGGGGTCTGATAACTTTATATAAATATATACGTGGCCTCAGAGGGGTCTGATAACCTTATATAAATATATACGTGGCCTCAGAGGGGTCTGATAATTTATATAAATATATACGGGGCCAAGGAGGGTCTTGATAACTTTATATAAATATAATACAGGCCTCAGAGGGTCTGATAACTTTATATAAATATATACGAGACCTCAGAGGGTCTGATAACTTTATATAAATATTTACGGGGCCTCAGAGGTGTCTGATAACTTTATATAAATATATACGAGGCCTCAGAGGGGTCTGATAACTTTATATAAATATATACGAGGCCTCAGAGGGGTCTGATAACTTTATATTAATATATATGAGACTCAGAGGGGTCTGATAACTTTATATAAATATATACGACCTCAGAGGGTCTGATAAATTTATATAAATATATATGGAGACCTCAGAGGGGTCTGATAACTTTATATAAATATATACGAGGCCTCAGGGGGTCTGATAACTTATATATAATATATATGAGACCTCAGAGGGGTCTGATAACTTTATATAAATATATACGAGGCCTCAGAGGGGTCTGATAACTTTATATAAATATATACGAGGCCTCAGAGGGGTCTGATAACTTTATATAAATATATTGAGACCTCAGAGGGGTCTGATAACTTTATATAAATATTTACGGTTCCTCAGAGGTGTCTGATAATTTATATAAATATATACGAGGCCTCA